>CAUYLG010015104.1:0-108569 GCA_963573385.1 Cacajao melanocephalus | reverse complement strand
GGAAATAGCCTCATTTTGTCACTGAGGATGGAGTGCAGTGGTACAATCTTAGCTCAATAGGTGCCTGCCAGCATGCCCAGCTAATTTTTGTGTTTTTATTTGTAGGTTTTTTAGGGGGGTTTTGGTTTCTTTTGGGGGGAGGGGAGATAGAATCTTGCTTTATCACCCAGGGTGGAGTGCAGTGGCAGGATCTCGGCTCACTGTAACCTATGCCTCCCTAATTCAAAATATTCTCATGTCTCAGCCTCCTGAGTAGCTGGGATTACAGGAATGTGCTGCAATGAATTTTTTAAATGAGTTCTAGCCATTTTTCCTGAAACCCAAACAGAAAAAAATTTAGTTCATTAACTTTTTCTTCTTGAGTAATGGATACTTGTTCTTGCCTGTCCAATACCCTTTCCTCAGCAACTTAACTGTGGAAAATTATGGTAAAGTACAAATGAAAACATTTGAGTCCAAAAGCATATTTACACTGATGAGAAATTGGGAACAACATAGATGTCTCACAATAGAAGAATTGTTTAAACTGGGCCGGGCGCAGTGGCTCATGCCTATAATCCCAGCACTTTGGAAGGCCTAGGCGAGTGGATTGCCTGAGCTCAGGAGACCAGCCTGGCCAACATGGTGAAACCCCCATCTCTACTAAAAATACAAAAATTAATTGGCCATGGTGGTACACGCCTATAGTCCCAGCTACTCCGGAGGCTGAGGCAGGACAATCATCTCTTGAACGAGGGAGGTGGAAGAAAAAAAAGGAAGAAAAAAAAAAGGAGAAGAATAATTGGTTAAACTGGAACATTCTTACCTACAATGTCTTGTACAGCCATTAGAAGTCATGTTTTTCCAAAACGTCTAATAGTACAGGAAAGCCCTCATTATGTTGGGTAGAGAGGCAGAAGGGTGCAAACGTGTATCATTTTGTCAAAACACTTCAAATTATACATTATAAAATATGCATTATATATAAATCATACCTCAATATGGTGGGGGAAGGAACTGTTTTATATTATGAGGCTTAAAATATAAACCAGTGCTTCTCCAACCTGTGCTTAAAAATTTCTTAGGGATCTTATTAAATTATAGATTCTGATTCAGTAGGTCTGGTGTGGAGCCTGAGATTCTGCATTACAAATTCCCAAAATGATGTCAATGCCTCTGGTTGGGGACCCTACTTGGAACAGCCAAGGTGCAGACTGCATACCAGTGCCTCTCAATGTGTAATACCTGGACCAACAGTGTCAGGAACACCTTGGAGAGTTAGAAATTCAAATTATCGGCTCCACTCCAGAAGTACTGACTCTGAAGTACTGTTTTAACAAGCCCTCCAGTTAATCCTGATGCAAGCTAAAGTTTGAGAACCACTGTTACCTGAATCCAAAGGCATTTTGCAAGTTGCAGCAAAATGTCAGCTGCTTTTAGCTGGATAATGAGATTTTGATGATTTTTATTTTCTTTGTGCTTTCCCATAGTTTATAAAAATAAATATTATATGTTTTCTTGGCTGGATGCAGTGGTTCACACCTGTAATCCCAGCATTTTGGGAGGCTAAAACGGGTGGAACACTTGAGGTCAGGAGTTGGAGACCAGCCTGGCCAACATGGTTAAACCCCGTCTCCACTAAAAATACAAAAATTAGCTGGGCGTAGTGGCACATGCCTGTAATCCCAACTACTGGGGAGGCTGAGGTAGGAGGATCCCTTGAAACCAAGAGGCAGAGGTTGCAGTGAGTCAAGATTGCGCCACTACACTCCAGCCTGGGTGACAGAGTAAGACTTCATCTCAAAAAAAAAAAAATTAAATGTTTTCTTTCAAAATGATTTTTTTTTCTGATTGTATTAACAAAAGTAACATATGGATTCCAGTTTTTTTGTTGTTTTTTTTTTTCTCTTAAGAGACAAGATCTTGCGGATTATCCCCCAGGCTGGAATACAGTAGTGTAATCATGGCTCACTCTAACCTTGAACTTCTGAGTTCAAGCAACCTTCCACCTCAGCCTCCCAAAGCGCTGGGATTACAGGTGGAGGGAGCCACCATTCCCAGCCAGAGTGTAGTTCTAATATGATGTTGTACAGTTAACACCAGGAATTGATTGCAGGTGTTTTTGTTTTTCACTCATATGCTGTTCCATGGCAACTCTGAACAGGATGTCTGCAGGCTGTGTTGAAAAACTTCAAACTTATGTATCAAAATAACATTTTTTTTGAGACAGAGTCTCGCTCTGTCACCCAGGCTGGAGTGCAGTGGCTCAATCTTGGCTCACTGCAAACTCTATCTCCTGGGTTTAAGCAATTCTCCTGCCTTTGCAACCCGAGTAGCTTGGATTACAGGCGCGTGCCTCCACACCCGGCTAATTTTTTTGTATTTTTAGTAGAGATGGGGTTTCACTATGTTGGCCAGGCTGATCTTGAACTCCTGACCTCACGTGATCTGCCTGCCTCAGCCTCCCAAAGTGCTGAGATTACAGGTGTGAGCCACCATGCCCGGCCCAAAAGAACATTTTGATGCCTAAAGAACCCAAGATGACCTAGGATAGTGGATAAGTGGATTGCCTCAGTTCCAAATGCTACAGACAAAATCATATTGAGTTACATTTTTTTCTTTTGCTTTAATTTTTAAAAATCCCTGGCATGTAATTTTATTTCTTTATTTTATTTTATTTATTTATTTATTTATTTTTTAAGGCTAGTCAAGTGAAGCAGTGGGAGTGGAGAAGGAACAAAGAAATCTGTAACTGGTTGTGATCAATTAGTTGTAAACACCACTGCACTCGGACCAGCCTTCTTTTTTTGAGTTTCTCTTAGAAATTGTTCGCTTGATCCTCTTTCATTAGAAAGACTGACTTTTCCAATATGGTCCTAAAACTATTTATAGAATACAGTCATGTCCATCATAAGAAGCAGAAGGCAGGGCATGGTGGCTCACACCTGTAATCCCAGCACTTTGGGAGGCTGAGGTGGGTGGATCACCTGAGGTCAGGAGTTCAAGACCAGCCTGACCAACAAGGAGAAACCTCGTTTCTACTAAAAATACAAAAATTAGCTGGGGATGGTGGCGTGTGCCTGTAGTCCCAGCTACTCAGGAGGCTGAGGCAGGAGAATCGCTTGAACCCGGGAGGCGGAGGTTGCAGTGAGCTGAGATCACACCACTGCACTCCAGCCTGGGCAACAGAGCAAGACTCCATCTCGGAAAAAAAAAAGCAGATTAATCACAAATCTGTTGCTGAAGTGATTAAAACTGTTAAGTTCTGGGTGCGGTTGCTCACACCTGTAATACCAACACTTTGGGAGGCTGATGCAGGTGGATCATGAGGTCAGGAGTTCAAGATCAGCCTGACCAACATGGTGAAACCCTGTCTCTACTAATAATACAAAAATTAGCTGGATGTGGTGGCGCACACCTGTAATTCCAGCTACTCAGGAGGCTGAAGCAGGAGAATCGCTTAAACTCATGAGGGAGAGGTTGCAGTGAGCCAAGATCGAACCACTGCACTCCAGCCTGGGTGACAGAGTGAGACTCCACCTTAAAAAAAAAAAAAAAGTTAAGCAAACAGCAGTACCCTGCTGATAGTGTTTACCGTTGAAGGCATTGGATACCCATGTCATAAAGTGGTTTTTGTGATGTTAATTTTTTGTTTCAGGTCATGTTTATAAGTGAACTAGAGAAAACAGACACAGATCTAGGGAATCTCATGTGTTGTCACTTTACATATAAAAATAACATGCATACACAGTAACTTAGCAATAAATGACAGCATTGTAGAACAGTTTTGTGGCCCAGGCACAGTGGTTCACACCTGTAATCCTAGCACTTTGGGAGGCTGAGGCAGGCAGATTGCCTGAGCTCTGGAGACCAGCCTGGCTAACGTGGTAAAACCTCGTCTCTACTAAAATACAAAAACTTAGCTGGATGTGATGGCATGCACATGTAGTCCCAGCTACTCAGGAGGCTGAAGCAGGAGAATTTCTTGAACCAGGGAGGAGGAGGTTGCAGTGAGTTAAAAAGTAGTCCAGGTATGTGGCTCTTGCCTGAAATCCCAGCACTTTGGGAAGCCAAAGCAGGATGGCTTGAGCCCAGGAGTTCAAGACCAGCCTGACCTCATCTCTACTAAAACTAATTTGTAAAAATTAGTGGGGCATGGTGGCTTGCACCTGTGGTCCCAGCTACTTAGGAGGCTGAAGTGGGAGGATCCCTCAAACCCAAGAGGTGAAGGCTGCAGTGTGCCATGATTGTGCCACTGCACTTCAGCCTGGGTGATAGAGCAAGATCTTGTCTCCAAAATAAATAAATACAGAGAATTGTTGAGCTCTGCCAGTCTCTTCTGTTGTGAGGAATTAAAATGCTAAAAAATTAGTGGGCACAAGTTCACTTCTGGGTACCAGCAGGAAGGTCTCACAAAGCTGTTACCTGACCTACTGATAGGTGTCCTCAGTAGGGACAAGTCACCTGTAGGAAATCAAGACAGTTTGCAAAACAACCGAGCTGTGGCTAGAGGTCAACACAGAGTTACACCTTCACAATATTTGGCTTGAGTTCTCAGCCACATCAAAGTTGGTGCTCTTGGGGTGACTAAGAAAGGATTATTTTCATTAAAGCATCTTCGGAAGAGCCTTTTGTTTTTTGTTTTTTGTTTTGAGACAGTCTCGCTCTGTCACCCAGCCTGGAGTGCAGTGGCACGATCTCAGCTCACTACAACCTCCACCTCCCAGGTTCAAGCCATTCTTCTGCCTCAGCTGCCCAAGTAGCTAGGACTACAGGCGTGTACCATCATGCCCAGCTAATTTTTGTATTTTTCGTAGAGATGGGGGTTTCAACATGTTGGCCAGGCTGGTCTCAAACTCCTGGCCTCAAGTGATCCTCCCATCTCAGCCTCCCAATATGCTGGATTACAGGCGTGAGCAACTGCATCTGGCCCGAGCCTTGTATTCTTCACTTCTGTTTGTACAACTCCTGGTTCAAAAAGTTCGAAAGCTTTGCAGCCCACCAGCCAATCTGCATAAGATTGGACAACTGTAACTCCTGATAACCCCTCTAGAGCTGGTGATCAAGTAGCTCTTTCTGAAAAACATAAATAGGAATCAGTAAAAACAAGCGAAAGTCAAGCTGTCTTCAGACTTGGAATTACTTTTACTGGTCCGATGTACAGCAAAATTTCCAAAGCCCCTGATGCTTCCTGTCCACATAAAGCCATCTTTGGTTTGCTGTGAAGACTACAACTATCAACTGGAGGAGGGTGTAGGAAGATAACTCAATTAGAAGACAGCAGAAAATATGACACTGAGGAGGATGAACAGACTGCCTGTACTCAGCAGTTGCTGGTCCACACTGCAGTTATGTGATAACACGGAGCCTCTTTCGTGTCACTTTCCAAGGTCTAAAGCCATGGCCATGATGCAGATTAGCAGGTCCTTTACTTGGGTTGCAGCTTTTGGTAATAACATTTTATACAGTGCGTAAGACTCCCTTCTGATACAGTAGATATGTTTTCAATAATTGGAAACTAACAGTGTGAAGAAAGAAGACTGGGAAATGGTGGCCAATATTCCTGCTAAGTGATACTCTGGCTGGACGCGATGGCTCACGCCTGCAATCCCAGCACTTTGGGAGGCTGAGGCGGGTGGATCACCTGAGGTCAGGAGTTCGAGACCAGCCTGGCCAACATGGTGAAACCCCATCTCTACTAAAAAATACAAAGATTAGCAGGACGCAGTGGTGTGTGCCTGTAATCCCAGCTACTCGGGAGGCTTAAGCTGGAAAACTGCTTGAACCTGGGAGGTGGACGTTGCAGTGAGCTGAGATTGTACCACTGCACTCCAGCCTGGACAACACAGTGAGACTCTGTCTTAAAAAAAAAAAAAGTGATACTCTGACCCCAGTATTATAGCGGTTGTAACCTCAGATGCTTGTGTTTTCATGCAGGAAACCCACTTACAAGACAAAACTAAAGGTATCACCTTACCAATATGATCTGGGATTCACCAGAACATATACTGGGGGTTGTGTGGAGAGATTTTTGAATCATCATGGGAGAACTATCTATCCAGCCTTGAAGAGTCTCCATGAAAACCACTAATATACCTTTTCATGCTGGATGAAACAGTTTAAGCTGGATGGAGAAATGGTGGCATTACCATCTGTGTGGTTGTACAATCCAGGGAGGGCATACTCAAATTATGTGCTTTATAATTGTCTCTGCTAGACAAGAGAGTCTATGAAAAGACTAAAAATGAGAACATAAAAACCTATCTTTGATATATTACAAAGTGAAAAGGTGGAGCGCTTTGGCAGACACCATATTAACTAAGCGATCAAGCTTGGCACACCAGTAATGAGGCCAAAAGCCGTAATGTGCTCCTGATGTGATGCACTGGGAAGCGCACATCATCCCTCGTGGAGCATCCTTGCCAAAAAGACTTCACTTGATCCTAATCATGAGCGAACAATTAGACAAATTGAGTTATAAAACAAATTCCCACGGGAAGGGGTGAGCTTGGGAACTGCTGCTGATAAAACAGACAGGCTCAACTACAAGAAAAGGAGCAACCTGAGCCAAGCACCGTGGCTCACACCTGTAATCCCAGCACTTTGGGAGGCCGAGGTGGGCGGAATCCGAGGTCAGGAGTTCGAGACTAGCCTGGCCAATATGGTGAACTCCCATCTCTACTAAAAAAATATATACAAAAATTAGCTGGGTGCGGTGCTGCTTGCCTGTAATTCCGGCTACTCAGAAGGCTGAGGCAGGAGAATTACTTGAACCTGGGAGGCAGAAGTTGCAGTGAGCCCAGACCGCACCACACCACTCCAGCCTGGGTGACAGAGTGAGACACTCTGTCTCAAAAAAACAAAAGAAAAAGAAGAACCTGGTCCCAAATCTCAGCCTTGAATAGCTAATCCCTAAATCTCAGTCTTCATTTATTTTTAATGTGGAAATCCTCAGTCCACCTGACATGATCGGACTGTTCAGAGTGGGATCGATGACTTTGCATCCTTGAGAGTAAAGAAATAATATGGAAATGATAAGATAATCAAACCCATAGTATTTATAATTTAGTGTTAAAAGTCATTGGTTTTGTATTGCATATTTTAAACGTCCCTAACGTTTAAGAGAACGTAACATTCTTCAATCTGTCACGTTAGAGAATCTGTCAGATTTGCCTTGTAATTTCAATTTTTTTTTTTTTAAGAGACAGGGTTGGGCTGAGTGTGGTGGCTCACACCTGTAATCCCAACTCTTAAGGAGGCCAAGGCAGGTGGATCACAAGGTCAGGAGTTCAAGACCAGCCTGGCCAATATGGTGAAACCCCATCTCTACTAAACATATACAAATTAGCCAGGCGTGGTGGTGGGAGCCTGTAATCCCAGCTACTGGGGAGGGTGAGGCAGGAGAATCCGGAAGTCAGAGGCTTCAGTGAGCCAAGATATCACCACTGCACTCTAGCCTGTGTGACAGAGCGAGACTCCATCTCAAAAAAAAAAAAAAAAAGAGACAGGGTCTTGCTCTGTCACCCAGGCTGAAACACAATGGTGAGAACATGGCTCACTGCAGCCTCTACTACCTGGGCTTAAGTGATCCTCTCACCTAGGCCTGCTGTGTAGCTGGGACTACAGGCATGCACCACCACACCTACGCATTAAAACAACTCTTGTAAACCGAGTAAACCAAATTTACAAACGCAGTCATTCAGGTTTTTTTTTTTTTGAGATGGAATAGTCTTGCTCTGTCACCCAGGCTGGAGTGCAGTGGTGTGATCTCAGCTCACTGCAACCTCTGCCTCCTAGCTGTTTGTTTTGGTTTTGGTTTTTACTCTCCCTCAATTCAGGGACCCACCTGTTTGTTTGTTTTTTTTTTCAACTTAAATGCATAATTTTTAGGGGGTGATTTTATGTTGAAAGGCTTAAGGAAATTGATTAAGTTTGTAAATGTAACATTATTGTAAAATTTAAAAGAACCTGAATTAGGACGGGGTGCACTGGCTTACACCTGTAATCCCAGAACTTTGGGAGGCCGAGTAGGGCGGATCACTTGAGGTCAGGAGTTCGAGACCAGCTTGGCCAACATTGTGAAACCCTGTCTCTACTAAAAATACAAACATTAGCCAGTCATGGTGGTGTGTGCCTGTAGTCCCAGCTACTTGGGAGGCTGAGGCAGGAGAATTGCTTGAACCCCAGAGGCAGAGGTTGCAGTGAGCTGAGATCACACCACTGCACTCCAGCCTGGGTGAAGAGCAAAACTATTCCATCTCAAAAAAAAAAAAAAAAAGAACCTGAATTATTACGTTTGTAAATTTGGTTTATTCGGTTTACAAGAGTTGTTTTAATGCATAGGAAGATATTATTTATTACAGTTCCACGTCTGCCCTGTAAGGTTTTGGAAGCGTTTAGAAATGTAATCAATCAAGTGTTCATTGCTTAGGCAAATTTAACTTCTCAAAATTGTGAGGTAATTAAAAAATAATACGTGAAAGTGATTATTCTTATTTTTATACCCAAATTATTATTACTATTATTATTATTATTATTTTGGAGACGGAGTCTCGCTTTGTTGCCCAGGCTGGAGTACAGTGGCTCAATCTCAGCTCACTGCAACCTCCGCCTCCAGGGTTCAAGCAATTCTCCCGATTTAGCCTCCTGAGTAGTTGGGATTACAGGCACACGCCGCCATGCCCGGCTAATTCTTTTGTATTTTAGTAGAAGCAGGGTTTCACCGTATTGCCCAGGCTGGTCTCGAACTCCTGAGCTCAGGCAATTCCCCAGCCCCGGCTTCCCAAAGTGCTGGGATTACAGGCGTGCGCCACCGCGCCCGGCCCCAAATTATTAAATATATAACTAGATAACAAACTGTGTAAGTTGGACCTGAAAGCTTAAAAGGAAAAAGTTAGATTTTTTTAAAATTTAAAGTTTTAATCAAACTGAAAATAAATTCAAACTCAAAGATACTGATTTTGAGCACAAAATTCCCTTTCAAACATTAGAAACTCGCCGGGCGCAGTGGCTCACGCCTGGAATTGCAGCTTTTAGAGAGACAGAGGCGGGCAGATATCCTGAGCCCAGGAGTTCAGACCTGCCTGGGCAATATAGCTAGAACTCATTCTCCACAAAAAGGAGGGGGAAGAAAACGTGTAACTCAAACATTAGAAACTCCAGCTAAGCGTGAGGTAGGAGGCGGGACTCGACTCTGAGAGCGGGTTTCGGACACGGGACAAAATTGAGGACTAGCTAAAACAGGGACGAGCGGAAGCAGCTTTCCATCAGCGCCCAGCAGCGGGCCATGTCAGTTTCTCATTGCCATGGCAACACCCAGGGGAGTTACCGCCCCTTTCCATGGCAACAACCTGACCACCGGGAAGTTACCATCCTTTTTCTAAAAATTTTCTGCATAAACCTTCCCTTAATTTGCATATGACTAAAAGTGGGTATACATGTGACTCAGGCCTGCCTCTGAGCTGCCTCTCCGGGCGCAGGGCCTATGGGGGAGCCCCGCTCCGCATGGAGCAGCGCCTCTGCGGCTGCTGTGCATCGCTGAGTCAATAAATATTGCTATCACCACGAGCTCACCCTTAAATTCTTTCCTGGGCAAAGCCAAAAACTCTCTTGGGCTCAGCTTCACTTTTGGGGCTTGCCTGTCCTGCATCATCAGGAGCAAGCCAGATTACTGCATTTCATAAAGAATGGGGAAAAGGAAAGTGACAAAAGAGGAGAGGGAGACCAGTGTGGAGTGCAGGAGGACAAAAAGGAGGAGGAGGAGGAGAAAAAGGAAGGAAGTCCACCAGAGAGGTGGAGAGAGATGTGTAATGATAACTTACAGAAAGTCTTACTGTTTTCATCACCGTCTCAATGATTTTCAGCACACATGTGTATTGCTTTTTTCTTTTTAACCAACCTTGAATTGTAATTTACATACATAAAAAGCACCCATTCTTTTTTTTTTCCAGAAGGAGTCTCACTCTGTCACCCAGGCTGTAGTGAAGTGACACAATCTCGGCTCACTGCAACCTCCACGTGCCGGGTTCAAGCGATTCTCCTGCTTCAGCCTCCCAGTAGCTGGGACCACAGATGCTAACCATCACACCTGGCTAATTTTTGTATTTTCAATGGAGATGGAGTTTCACCATGTTGGCCAGGCTGGTCTTGAACTCCTGACCTCAGGTGATCTGCCCACCTCAAGCTCACAAAGTGCTGGGATTACAGGTATGAGCCACAGTGCCCGGCCATAAAATGCACCCATTCCAAGTGTAGAGATTGATGACTTTTTGGCAAAGGTAAACTTCTCCCTTCCCAGTGCTAACCAGGCTCAACCCTGCTTAGCTTCCAAGTTTAGGGTGGTATGGCTGTAGACAATAAATGTATCCACTTGAATAACCACAATCACAATCAAGATATAAAGCATTTCTATCACCCCAAAAAGTTCTTATGTGCCTCTTCAACCCCTGACCCCAGAAAAACACTAATTTGATTTCCAGCATTACGGATTATGGTCACCTCTTCTAGAACTTCATATACATGGAATCACAGTAGGTATGCCTGTGTCTGACTTCCTTCATTCAGCGTGTTTTAGAAATGCATCCATGTTGTTGCATTATCAATCGTTCCTTCTTTTTTACTGATGAGTATTATTCCACGGTATCTTTTTTTTTTTGAGACCGAGTCTCGCTCTTTCGCCCAGTCTGGAGTGCAATGGCAAGATCTCAGCTCACTGCACCTCCACCCCCTGGATTCAAGCGATTCTCCTGCCTCAGACTCCCGATTAGCTGAGATTACAGGCACCCGCCACCACTCCCAGCTAAGTTGTGTGTTTTTAGTAGTGACCGGGTTTCACCATGTTGGTCAGGCTGCTGTCAAACTACTGACCTCAGGTGATCTGCCTGCCTTGGCCACCCAAAGTGCTGGGATTACAGGCGTTACAGTCGTGAGCCACCACACCCGGCCAGTATCATCTTGTTTATCCATTCACCTGTTGATGGACATCTGGGCTGTTTCCAGTTTGGATTCATTATGAATAAAGCTGTAATGAGCATTAGAGTACATATCCTTTTTTTAGACATAACTTTTCATTTCTCTTGGGCGGATACGTAGGAGTGTAATTGTTGAATCACGTGTTAAGTGTGTGTTTAACTTCATAAGAAACTGAGGAGCTGTCCTTCAAAGCATTTGCATCGTGGTGCATTCCCCCTTACTTGCTCAGTACTTTCAGGAGTCAGATTTGTGTTCTCTGGGGTAAGACAATGTATTCATCACAGTTCTCTAGAGGGACAGAACTAATGGAATAGATATATATAAAGAGCAGTTTATTAAGTCTGATGTTTGAGGGCAGGAAGCATCCAGCATGGGAGGAAGATGTAGGCTGGGAGGCTAGGCCAGTCGCTCTTTTCACATTCTTCTGCCTGCTTATATTCTAGCTGTGCTGGCAGCTGATTAGACGGCGCCCACCCAGATTAAGGGTGGGTCTGCCTTTCCCAGCCTACTAACTCACATGTTAATCTCCTTTGGCAACACCTTCACAGACACACCCAGAACTGTATCCTTCAATCCAATCAAGTTGACACTCAGTATTAACCATTACAGATGACATCTTCATTGGGCTCAAGGTAGCTCCAATACATCATGGTGAGTGTAAAAAGATATTATCCCCATAAATGTCGTTTTAGGTGGAAGAAAGTAAGCACCATCTATAGGTGACCTTGTCTTCTGCCCCTAGTAACTTTGCAGGGTCTGTGCCAAGCCCAGCCCTTTGGGTCCAGAATTGCTTTCAGGGAGGGAGCTTCGATGGTCTGAGGGTGGCCTGATCTTGAGCTGACCTGATCACACTACTGACCTGCTTAGTCCCCCTTGAGAGACTCTGGAAGGGAAGGGACTTCTGAGTATTCTCAATCTTGGCCAAGTCCAGGATCATGAGGCTGGGGTGATGGAATGAGGGTCAGGCCCCCAGGCCACAGGCAGTGATAGTGATTGCTTACACATCTTGACATGTACAAAAACACAGGCTATTCGGAGCTGCAGGGCAAAGGGGTGGGGGCAAAGGGGTGGAGGGGAGGGACTCTGAAACAGGCCTCTTGATGACTCAAATCCTTCCGTTGCCCCAGCCCCAATCCCAAAGCAGTTTCTCTCACCTGTCAGTTCACTTAAAGAAAGGGAAGGGCTCTCAAGGAAAGGAAGAGAGGGACTCCCAAGCCCCTCGGTCACTACGAAGAGGCTACTGCAGGGCCCAGCCACCTTCAGGTACAGTCATTGTCTTTCCAGAGCAAGGCTGCTACATGTGCAACCGAAAAACAGGTGAAAAGGCAGGGGGTCCACTTGGAGGAAATGACCCTTCTGCCCAAGGACGGTAAAGAAGGGATGAGGCTTGGCAGAGGGAGATGAAGGAAAGCCCAAAGGTGCAATGGTTTGGAAGGGTGCAGGGACAAGGTGGCAAGCAAGACTGGAGGCTTCCCTCTTCCTCAGGAGCAGCTGCTCAGGAGCAACTGATGGGGACAAAGTGTTGCAGGGAGCCCAGTGCGTCCAACCCCCAATGTCAGCATGAAGGGCCAATGCCATCTGTGACAGTGAGGGCAGACATTCTCCCTGCTCCCACCTTGGCACAATAATAAAGACTACATTTCCCAGCCTCCCTTTGCGAATAGGTGTGGCTGTGGGGCGCATCCTGGCCAATGATATGTGAGCAGATTGGTTGCATGGCCACTCCCTGGCCCTTTAATGGAGGAGAGGGAGAGGGAGGGGAGGGGGGAGGGGGAGGAGAAGGGGGAGGGGAGGGGAAGAGGAAATGTCTGAGCTCCTGAGGACTCCGTGGGGCAGAGTTTTGGTTTTTTTGTTTTGTTTTTCTTTCTTCTGAGATGGAGTCTCACTCTGTTGCCCAGGCTGTAGTGCAGTGCCGCAAACTCAGCTCCCTGCAACCTCCACCTCACTGCAACCTCCGCCTCCTGAGTTCAAGCGATTCTCCTGCCCCAACCTCCCAAGTAGCTGGGATTACAGGCACACACCACCACACCCGGCTAATTTTTGTATTTTTAGTAGAGACAGGATTTCACCGTATTGGCCAGGCTGGTCTTGAACTCCTGACCTCAGGTGATCTGCCCCCATCGGTCTCCTAAAGTGCTGGGATTACAGGCGTAAGCCACCATGCCCAGCTGGGGCAGAGTTTTTATGTGAGAGAGAAACAAAAGTCTCTCTTGCTTTAGTCACTGTTTCGAATTGTTCCATCCAAACCTAATCTTAAATAATCAGAGCCAAAGGAGGGAGCAAATGTGGAGGCGGGTCCCAGGTGTTGAAAGTGCAGGGCTCCAGGGGTCCTCGGGGAGCCAAGGCGAGAGCCAGGAGCTGGGGCGGCCCTGGGGTGGCAGAAGTCATCTGGTCTGTAGGGTTTTCCGGGCACTGGGAAGAGTGTGAAGGGTCAGAAGCTGCAGCCAGATGGGGGAGGTTCCAGAAGGACTAGAAGGGACCAAGAAGAGCCAACTCTGCCCACCCTCCATCCCCTCCCTCTCCAACCCAGACTCAGACCCTAGGCCAGCAGAACTGGAGGCAGATTTTTACCATCAATCCATTTCTGAGCTCTCATTTCTATCTAGGATGGGACATTCTCATTGCTGACCTAAGACTGGGTTGGCCACTTAAACGCCCACAGCCCTAGAGAAGACTAGAGCCAGCAGTTGAGATCTGAGACGCACAGAGTTCTCATCACCTTGGGGCAGAAACTTCCATCCACTTCATTCATTCATCCGCCCAAAAAACATCTACTGAGCATCCACTGCGTGCCCCCAACCGTTCTAGGTGCTGGGGATGGGACAGTGAACAAAGCACCAAAAATCCCTGCACTGGGGAACGCCTGTGCTGGTGGCGGAGATGGACGCTGAACGGGATACATAAGAGAAATACAATGCCGGCCAGCGCGGTGGCTGATTCCTGTAATCCCAGCACTTTGGGAGGCTGAGGCGGGTCGATCATTTGAGGTCAGGAGTTCAAGACCAGCCTGGCCAACATGGTGAAACCCCATCACTACTAAAAATACAAAAATTGGTTGGGCGTGGTGGTGAGCACCTGTAATCCCAGCTATCCGGGAGGCTGAGGCAGAATTGCTTGAACCCGGGAGGAGGAGGTTGCAGTGAGCCAAGATCCATTACACTCCATCCTGGGTGACAGAGCAAGACTCTATCTCAAAAAAAAAAAAAAGTGTATATACGTATACATATATATAATGTTATGTAGTGTTCAGTACAAAGGAAATAAAGCTGAGAAGGGACAGGAAACAAAGGGGTAAATTTCAGCTAGGGCAGCTGGGGAAAGCCTCACGAAAAGGCAGAATTTCTGTAAGGACTTTCTAAAATGTTAGCAGGGCACAGGAGACAAAACGGCAGTGTGATGGCTCAAGGATGTCCGTAAATAGAATAAATAAGGAAAAATAAAAAATAAGTGGCCAGGCACGGTGGCCCACCCTTGTGATCCCAGCACTTTGGGAGGCCAATGCTGGTGGGTCACTTTAGCCCAGGAGTTCCAGGCCAGCCTGGACAACATGGCAAGACCCCCATCTCTACAAATAATTTTTTTTTTTTTTGAGACAGAGTCTCCCTCTGTCGCCCAGGCTGGAGTCCAGTGGTGCAATCTCGGCTCCCTGCAACTTCTGCCTCCTGAGTTCAAGCAATTCTCCTGCCTCAGCCTCTCGAGTAGCTGGGATTACAAGGATGTGCCACCACACCCGGCTAATTTTTGTATTTTTTAGTAGAGACGAGATTTCACCATGTCGACCAGGCTGGTTTCAAATTCCTGACCTCCGGTGATCTACCCTCCTTGGCCTCCCAAAGTGCTGGGATTACCAGCGTGAGCCACCACGCTGGGCCTTACAAATAATTTATTTTATTTTGATAGTTTTTATTTCATAATCATAAACTTAACCCTGCAATCCAGCCAGCCATGGAAGGGAACAAGGAAAACATGGAACCCAAAGGGAACTGAGTGAGAGCACAAAGATTCTAGGACACTGTGAGCCGATGGGCTGGAGGGGGCGCTCCTGGGCTACAGAAGGGATGGGCTGGTGGTTAAGATAAAACACAAGTCAAACTTGTTAGAGCTGTCCACAGTCAGCAGTGGTGATCTTCCTGCTGGTCTTGCCATTCCCCGGACCCAAAGCACTCCATGGCCTCCACTATATTCATGCCTTCTCTCAAAGACCACGTGCTTGCCATCCAATCACTCAGTCTTGGCCGTGCAGATGAGACACTGAAAAACGTTTTGTGTTGGGTCCAGCATTTGCCATGGACAAGATGCCAGGACCTGTATGCTTCAGGATGAAGTTCTCATCATCAAATTTATCCCGGTAGATGGACTCGCCACCAGTGCCACTATGGTGTGTGAAGTCACCACCCTGATATATAAACCCTGGAATAATTCTGTGAAAGCAGGAACCCTTATAACCAAATCCTTTCTCTCCAGTGCTCAGAGCATGAACA
The DNA here is from genome assembly GCA_963573385.1 of Cacajao melanocephalus. Classification (NCBI taxonomy): domain Eukaryota; kingdom Metazoa; phylum Chordata; class Mammalia; order Primates; family Pitheciidae; genus Cacajao; species Cacajao melanocephalus. The sequence goes on along the minus strand of CAUYLG010015104.1, from coordinate 93,138 downwards.
TTTTCTGCTGTGTTTGGAACTTTGTGAACAGCTCGAAGGAGCCGAGGCCCAAGGGCTCACCTGATTGACAGCGATGTGGAAGAGCACAGTGGGGCTGACCTTGGCTGATAGAACCAGGCTCCCGGCGGCAGCGGCATTTGCAAAGCCTACATAGAATTTGAAAATTAGTCAGCCATGGTGGTGTGCACCTGTAGCCCCAGCTACTCAGGAGGCTGAGAAGGGAGGATCGCTTGAGCTTTGGAGGTCGAGGCTACAGTGAGCCATGATCGCACAACCACGCTCCAGCCTGGGAGACAGAGGGAGACCCTGTTTTAAAACAAAATAAAATGGGGGCTGAGCATGGTGGCTCATACCTGTAATCTCAGCACTTTGGGAGGCCAAGGCAGGTAGATCACAAGGTCATGAGTTCGAGACCAGCCTGGCCAGCATGGTGAAACCCTGTCTCTACTAAAAATACAAAAAAAAAAATAGCCAGGCATGGTGGCATGCACCTATAATCCCAGCTACTCAGGAGGCTGAGGCAGGAGAATTGCTTGAACCCAGCAGGTGGAGGTTGCGGTGAGCCGAGATCGTACCACTGCACTCCAGTCTGGGCATAGCGAGACTCCATCTCAAAAGTAAAATTAAAAATAAAATAAGGAAATACATGTAAGGAATAAAATAAGGAAATCCCAGTGATTATGTCACTGGGATTAATTTACTGGGTAGAAACACATACGTGCACCCTGGTGTGTCCAACATGAGCAGTGGCCCACAACCTGACGACCAGGGAGAGGTGTCTGGAACAGAGACCGGAGCGGGCCAGGATCAGCCTCTCAGGCTGGCCCCCATCTTCAAGCATGGCCAAGAATGGGACTGCCAGCTACCAGATCTGGGCAGCATCAGCAACACCTCCTCTCAGGCTGGATGGCGCTATCAGGGAAGGAGGATGGGGCCTGAGATTGTCGAGTCTCCGAGTCTGGCCCTGTGGCATCACAGGCTGCGGACAGCACAGGGTGACCATGGGCTCTCCATTCCTGCCCCACCCTCGCCCACCCCCTGGGCAGCTTTCCACTCACGCAGGCAAATGGGGTCTGATGGGCTTTTTCCAGGCGGGGTCGATGGCCTGGCCCAGCAGGAGCCACAGGGACAGGACGGGGTGGGGACCATTCCTGGACAGTCAGGGTAGATGAGGTATGACTCTGAGCCCCTGTGGCTGGGGCAGGGGGCGGGTAGCAGCTTTGCTGGGGGCAGAGGGAGGTCGGGAAGGGGAGATCAGCAGCGACCCCAACCCACATCCTGTTTTCAGAATATGGGGCCCAGCATGTGCTTTTTCCCTTGGACGTTCTCCAGGGCAGCGTCCCCCACCCAGGCCCACTCCCAAGGGAAGCCTGCATGGGGGTGGGAGCGTTCCCCAGCACACGCAAGCAAGGGCTCACCTAGAGTTTTTCCAGGGGGGGCTGGGCCCCTGAGCTGGAAGGGGTGGTGGGTGGAGGGCTCATGCCCTCCCCTTCCTGAAAGCGGGCCTGGGGGTGTCTGTCAGCAGATGGAAAACCACGCAGGCCCCCGTGGCTGTCAGGGAGAGGAACCGTGGCCGAGGAGGTGAGTCCCCTATCCTTCCTCCTCGAGGGACAGGTATGACCTCTCTCCAGTGCCTGCACCCACCAGCCCACACAAGCCTGGCACAGAGGCAGCCCCTGCTGGGCACTGTCAGGCCCTGGGACACCACCTGGGAAGCCCAGCCAGGCTGGATGGTTCCACAAAAGGCTCGAAAGCTTGGGCTTGAGAACCAGTAGGCCCCCACTTAGGCCTGGACCTGCTATTTACTGGCTTTGTGACAGCAGGCATGTGGCTTAGACCCTCTGAGTCTCAGTTTTCCCAGGTGTAAATAGTGCCCTCCTGCCACCGTTGACAGAGAATTGAATGAGCTCGTTGGTATTAAGGAGCTAATGGGGCTCCACACCGGGCCTAAAACAGCAGGTGCGCTGGTGAGGTGGGGTGTGCTATGCACTCAGGCGGACCCCTAGAAAGGCAGAGCAGACAACCAAACATCTCAGCCTGGAGTGTCCCCTTCCTGACCACTCAGATCACTGTCGGTCACCCTTACTCCCTTCTCTATAAAACAGCTTCCCCTGCCACCCAGGGCAGTAGGAAGGAACTCTCAATTCAGAGCATTCTGGGGGAAAGAAGTCTTCTCTCTATTCTTCACATTATGAAATAATATGTTAGGACGGGCATGGTGGCTCACGCCTGTAGTCTCAGCACTTTGGGAGGCAGGGGCAGGAGAATTGCTTGAACCTGGGAGACAGAGGCTGCATTCAGCCAAGATAGCACCACTGCACTGCAGCCTGGGTGACAGAATAAGACTCCATCTCAAAAATAAATAAATACATAAATAAAACATGTTTATTATAGTAAAGCTGGAAATTACAGAAAAGTGGGAAGGAAACCAAAGATTTTATTTAACTACTAAAGCCAGCCACTTGGGATATTTTAATGGTTTTCCATATGGGATTTTTTTTTCCCAGGCCCAGGCGTTTTTCGGTTCTCTGTCACATGGTTGGGAACTCAATATTAAGAACTAGAGAATCCCAGCTACTCAGGAGGCTGAGGTGTGAGGATCACTTGAAGCCAGGAGTTCAAGATTAACCTGGACTAATAGAGAGACCCCGTCTCAAAAAAAGATGTAGAGCTGGAAGGAAACTTGGGGGTCAGCAGGCCTGGCCACCTTGGTTGATGAGGCAGGAAAGCCTGGCTCAGTCCGGCCAAATGATTTGTCCAAGGTGAGTGGTGGCAGAGCTGGACCCAGACGCTGTTGGATGTTTGCTGCCCCTTAAACTTCAGCAGCAAAATATCTTCACAGGGCATGATTACTGCATAGTGGATCTAGGTTCCAGGCTGAGAGTCTGTCTGGGAAGGGCTTCCAGGAACCCCCCAGCTCCCTTGATAAAGGATGTGGCTCTGGTTAACCCCCTCCATTTCCAGATGGAGACTTAGCTATGAGGTGGGGAGGTGGGGGGCCAGAAAGTGAAGGCAGCACAGCCCAGCAAGGGGCGTGGCCCATGCTGTTCCCAAGGGCGGAGTCAGCCAGCAGGGTCACCCTGTTCCTTTAAGAGAAGGGGGAGTGCTAGCCCCTCTCAGCCATCCTGTCCTGTCCTCCATCCCAGCCAAATCCGAAAAGGAAAATGAAAGAGGGAGCAGGAGGCGCCGGTCCCAGCCACCTCCCAAGGTCCCTGGCTCAGCTCTGACACCCCAGCCCGTCCCCAGGGTGAGTGGGGTTGGGTGATGGTCTAGGGGCACCAGGGGTGTGTGGGGACCTGTGTGAGTGTGGGGTGGGGGACGCTCTCAGGAGATGTGGAGGCTGGAGGCACAGGAGGCGGGGGAGGAGAGGGGAGAGGCCCGGGCCCGCATTCCCACCTCGCTGGAGTAGGAGAGCAGGGACACCTCCAACAAAGGACCCTGTGACAGTTATGAAAGCGGGGTTGCCTCTGTGCCAGCCCCCCCACCTTGAGAGGAGTTCACTACAGTCAAAATGGTGAGAGAAATGGTGGGCCGAGAAAGAAATGGTCTGGCTGCCTCTGCCACTGTCCTCTCTCCCAGGGGCACCAAATTGTGTCTGGAGGCCGGGGTTCGAGGCTCCACTCTTTCACAGAATCCTTGACAGTTAAGGGCGCCGCTGGGTTTCTGCTTCCACCAGGCAAGTCAGGGGCAGGCCCAGCTGACCTCCGAGGTCCTTTGTAAGAATCTGGGATCTTGAAGATCCCAGGGTCGAACCGCGACGGCCCACGGAGATGCGGCTAAAACGCAAATGGGGGCTCCTCCCCAGCACGCATTGGCTCCAAAGAGAAGGGAACCCATTGTCGAGCGTCGCCTGCTCCCCTCAGGCTCTCCCGTGGCCCTCCTTTTCACACTGGTCTCGCTAAACGCGGGCCTCTCCCACCCCATGACTCACCCTGAAGTCAGAGAAGGTCCAACGGCCCCCAACCCGATGGTGGTGGAAGGGGCGGGGGTCCCTGACCTGCCCCAGACCCTGACTCCCCGCCCCGCGTCCCCAGCGCCATGGGGGAGTGGGCGTTCCTGGGCTCCCTGCTGGACGCCGTGCAGCTGCAGTCGCCGCTCGTGGGCCGCCTCTGGCTGGTGGTTATGCTGATCTTCCGCATCCTGGTGCTGGCCACGGTGGGCGGCGCCGTGTTCGAGGACGAGCAAGAGGAGTTCGTGTGCAACACGCTGCAGCCGGGCTGTCGCCAGACCTGCTACGACCGCGCCTTCCCTGTCTCCCACTACCGCTTCTGGCTCTTCCACATCCTGCTGCTCTCAGCGCCCCCGGTGCTGTTCGTCGTCTACTCCATGCACCGGGCCGGCAAGGAGGCGGGCGGCGCGGAGGCAGCGACGCCGTGCGCCCTCGGGCGGCGCGAGGCCCAGTGCGCGCCGTGCGCCCTGCGCGCCCGCCGCGCGCGCCGCTGCTACCTGCTGAGCGTGGCGCTGCGCCTGCTGGCCGAGCTGACCTTCCTGGGCGGCCAGGCGCTGCTCTACGGCTTCCGCGTGGCCCCGCACTTCGCGTGCGCCGGCCCGCCCTGCCCGCACACGGTCGACTGCTTCGTGAGTCGGCCCACCGAGAAGACCGTCTTCGTGCTCTTCTACTTCGCCGTGGGGCTGCTGTCGGCTCTGCTCAGCGTGGTCGAGCTGGGCCACCTGCTCTGGAAGGGCCGCCCGCGCGCCGAGGAACTTCACAACCGCTGCAACCGTGCGCACGAGGAGGCGCAGAAGCTGCTCCCGCCGCCGCCGCCGCTGGCCCTGCCCTCCCGGAGCGCCGACCCCGAGCCCTGCGCCCCGCCCGCGTATGCGCACCGGGCGCCCGCCAGCCACCGCGAGGGCGGCAGCGGCCCCGACAAGGCGTCACCGGCCACCGGCCGCGGGGACCTGGCCATCTAGCGGCGGGCCCTGCCTCGCGTGGGCTGGACGGCGAGGGCCGGACCCCGCCACCTAAGCCCGCACCGCAGAAGCCAGAAGCCGCTTCCGCCAGAGCTGTCGCCCGACCTGCCCCGGCAGGAGACGAGGCTTAGGGACGGCCCGCAGGCCGCAGCGCTCTTGCCTCGTACTGCCTCTCAGCGGCTGCCTGCAGCACCTGGGGCCGCCTGAGCTGTCGGCGGAGAATGAACTCAGGCAGGTCCAGGTGGAAAGGAAGGAGGCCAGTTTCGCGAGAGAGTGGACCCGAGGCGGAAAGCAGAGCGGAAGGTGGAGGGTGGTGGTTTTACTAGAGACGAAAACAACTGTAATGCCTGCGTTCTCAGGCACCCTCCGTGTTCAGAGAGAGTGCCCCTCCCGTGTGGGCCCTCTGTGAGTGTGCACACACGGCCACATACGCCCTGTGAGCTGTGTGCGCACGCACATGTACCCCGTGTGAGCGCCGTCCATGTGGGCGCATGTGTACACCCTGCGTGAGGCCCACTCGTGCACACAGACCCACGTAACCCCCTGGTGAGCTGTGTGTGTACACAGGCACAGAGACACATGTGTGCCCCCATGAGAGCTGTGTACACACATCCTTGTGAGCTTTGTGTGAGTCCATTGTGCACACACGCACTGTCCATCCTGCACGGGCTGCGTCTGCACACCTGGACACATAAACATCCTTGTTCACTAGTGCGCATGTGGACATCCTGCGTGACCTCCGTGTGTGCGCGCGTGTGTGCATGTGAGAGAGAGAGAGATCTCTGATATGCCCTGCAGAGGTGGCCAGGATCCGATGCCAGCAGCAGCCACAATGGCTCCCCCCCCCAACCCGGCCGATCTGCCAAGGCATTGCAGGAGGTCTCTCTCCCCTCCCGAGAGACCTGCCCAGGGAGACAAGAGGAGGAGAGGCATCCCTTCCCCGGGCAGGCCTCAGTCCTCAGGGGCCTATGAACACATCCTCTCTGTCCGCCTTGTGTCGAGGTGGGGGCTGGGCCCTTTCATGGAGGTGGAGGTGGCGGTGCGGTGGGGGTGGGCGGCAGGCCGGAGGACAACACAGACTTGTGTTATGCCTCCCTCCTCCATCTTCATCCTCCCCACTACTGCTGCTCCCCTAGGCTATGCACGGGAAAGTCCCTTCTGTCCTCAGGAGAAAGCTCCCAAAACACACGCGCTCCCGGCCCTGCCTTCCCTTCCAACCACCCATTTTTTCCTCCTTTCAGGCATTGGAAGAGCTGCTGCCTATGTAGGCATCCCCCTCCTGTCTCTCCCCTCCCGTCTGCCCTCCCCCTTCACCACCCAGTGGGCTGTTATCCATAAGATCACCCAGGACCTAAGTGACAAATCCAGGGGCCTTCATCGGACTGCACCTTGGAGGCCTCACCGTGTCCTGCTGATCAGGCTGTGCGTTTGCCCGCCATCACCCCACCCTGCCTGCCATCACCCCACCCTGCTCGCCATCACCCCACCCTGCCCTTCTGAGCTCCTGACATCCCCCTTCTTCCTTTAGTTAGCTCTGCTTCTGTGCCCCACACAGTGGTGAGAAGTCTTTCTGAATAGCACCCCCACACTTAAACCCTGGGGGTGCGCCCCTGCCCTCAGGGTGGGTCCAGCGTCTTCAGGAGGCTTCCTTCTGAAGCCCTTGACAGTCAGGCCTCCAGCCCCACAGCACTGGCTTCCCAGTGTGCTCGGAACCATAGGGAATTTTCTGTTCCTAACAAGCACCAGGCCCACTTTTGCTGCCAAGTGTTTGAACGTGCTGTTCCTTTGCCCAGAGCAGCCGCTGCTTCCTGCAGTCTTCTCCTCCTCTAGCTAATGCCCACCCACGTTTTGTTATCACTTGGGAAGAAAACAGACACCTTCAAGGAGAGGGCTTCCCTGGTAGCCCCCACCCTAAAACACAGCTAGATGCCTGTGGCTTCCCTTGGGGGAGCACTTCTCCTGCAGGATGGCATTGCTACCTCTCCTTCCATGGCACGTAGTATGTGCTCAGTAAATATGTGTTGCATGAGAAACCGAAGGGTCCCCAGGCCTACACACTGCCATGCCCGAGCACTATCCATGCCACGGGGGGCACCGTCTCTCTGATAAGGTTCTGTGTCCATAGCCCAGACCCCTCCACATAAACTCAGACGGGGCTGTCCCGCTCTTTCCTAGATGTATATTCATTCAACAAATATTTGTCAAGTACCTGTGTGTCAGGTAATGTTCAACATCAGCATCATCCAATGGAAACAGCATGTGAGCCATGTAGGGAGCTTCAAGTTTTTCATTAGCCACATTAAAAAGTAAAAGGAAACAAGTGAAATTAATTTTAGTCATCTATTTTCTTTAACCCAGTATATCCAAAACATTTTCATCTTAACACCTCATTGAAATTAAAAAGTATTAGGCTGGGCGTGGTGGCTCACACCTGTAATCCCAGCACTTTGGGAGGCTGAGGCAGGCAGATCCCCTGAGGTCAGGAGTTGGAGACCAGCCTGACCAACATGGAGAAACCGTGTCTCTACTAAAAATACAAAATAGCCGGGCATGATGGTGCATGCCTGTAATACCAGCTACTTGGGAGGCTGAAGCAGGAGAATCGCTTGAACCCGGGACTCGGAGGTTGTAGTGACCCAAGGTCGAGCTATTGCACTCCAGCCTGGACAACAAGAGCAAAACTCCGTCTCAAAAAAAAAGTATTAAGGAGATAGTTTACATTCTTTTTCTCATACTAAGTCTTACAAAACTGCACCTGCCTAACCAATTCTTTCCTCTAGAGATTTAGCTGAGAGGGGGCCAGGTGTGGTGGCTCACGCCTGTCATCCCAGCACTTTGGGAGGCCAAGGTGGGCAGATTGCTTGAGGTCCGGAGTTCAAGACCAGCCTGGCCAACATGGTGAAACCCTGTCTCTACTAAAAATACAAAAATTAGCCAGGTATTGCGATGCTCACCTGTAGTCCCAGCTATTCAGGAGGCTGAGGCAGGAGAATCACTTGAACTAGGAAGGCAGAGGTTGCAGTGAGCCGAGATCACGCCACTGCACTCCAGCCTGGGCAAGACAGCAAGACTCTGTCCCAAAATAAATAAAATTACTTAAAATAAATAAAATTAAATTTAAAAGAGATTTAGCTGCCTGGGCGCCATGGCTCACGCCTGTAATTCCAGCACTTTATGAGGCCAAGATGGGTGGATCGTGAGGTCAGGAGTTCGAGACCAGCCTGGCCAACATGGTGAAACACTATCTCTACTATACAAAAAATTAGCCAGTCATGGTAGCTCACGCCTGTAACTCCAGCTACTTGGGAGGCTGAGGCAGGAAAATCACTTGAACCTGGGAGGCAGAGGTTGTAGTGAGCTGGGATGATGCCATTTGTACTCCAGTCTGGGTGACAGGGCAAGACTCCATCTCAAAAAAAAAAAAGTTTTAGCTGAGAGGGACAACCTCTTCCAGGAAGGCTTCTGAGCCCTGCCCCAGGCCTGGTTCAGTGCCTCCACCCTGCACTCCCGTAGGCCTGTCAAGCCTGTTGCAGCCTTGCCCAGGTGCCATCCTGATCACCTTCCTCTGGCTCAGTCTCCCTGTGGAGGATGGGCCCTGGCTCAGTGCAAACCATGTCAGCCCTGGAGGACCACACTCCACAGCAGTGGATCTCAACTGGGGGTGATTTTGCCCCCCAGGGGACATTTGGCAATGTCTGGAGTCACATTTGGTTGTTACAACTGGGGTGGGGCAGAAGCACCACTAGGATTTCATGGCAGAAGGTGGAGATGTTCCTGAGCATCCCGCAGTGCACAGGACAGACCCCACAACCTAGTCAGATCTTCACATTGGTGCTGAGGCTGAGCAACTCTGCAGCAGTGAACTGTTGACCACTGAGGACAACCTCAAGGCCAGAGGTTCCCAACAGCAAAGGTGCTACGCCAAGGGGCAGTTTGTAAATGTGGGGGCCACTGATTTGTTTTCACAATCATGGGGGACCCCGTTGGCATTTAGTGGGCAAGGGCTACAGATGTCAAGATATCCTCTTGAAATAAAAACCTGCCAGGCACAACTTTATTTTTATTTTCATTTGTTGATACAGGGTCTCCCTCTGTTGCCCAGACTAGAGTACAGTGGCACGATCATGGCTCACTGCAGCCTCAACCTCCAGGGCTCCAGCAGCTCTCCCATCCCAGCCCCCCAAGTAGCTGGGACCACAGACACATGCCACCAGGCTAGGCTAATTTTTTTTTTTTTTTTTTTTTGTAGAGACAAGATTTCACCGTATTGCCCAGACTGGTCTTGAACCCCTGGACTCAAGTGATCCACCAGCCTCTGCCTCAAAGTGCTGGGATTACAGGTGTGAGCCACTGCACCTGGCCTTAGGCACACTTTAGAATGTCCCACTGGGACATTGGCATGAGTGAGAAACCAGGGCCCAAACAAAACCTGTTTTACATGTAAAACATTAAGGGTTTTGTTTGAGCCTTTTTTTGCGTAGTTTTATTATATAGATCAAACATGCCAATTTTTCTTCTCTTTAATTTTCCTGGGCTACTTGTGCAGAATGGCTTCCAACCTTCTTCTTTCAAATCCAAGTGTATTCATTTAAAATAGAGGCATTAATGTACTGAAACACATAGCATTGCCCCTCAATTTAGCCTTTATAATACGGTTGTGACAGCATATTGATTTGTGAAATCACGTGTACAGGTACAGTATGTCAAATTTCATTTCATACTCGTAAAGTTGTTAGAAAATATTTACAGGAGGAAAAGCGCCTCGGTCCCTGTGGTTGCCTCCGGCCTGAGGTGGCCTGTGAGTCAAGCCAGGTGCTGCCTGCCATCTGGTGGCTAAGGTGGAAATGGCAGGCATCCCCTAGCAGATTTAGCCTTAACCCCCTCCAGAGGCAGAGGGCTGGGCCCCTAAACTTCCATCCCAATCCTCGTTTTTGTTAGGTTTCTTTCTTGTTTGTTTGTTTGTTTGTTTGGAGGCTGAGCCCTGCTCTGTCGCCCAGGCTGGAGTGCAGCGGCGTGATCTCGGCTCTCTGCAACCTCTGCCTCCCAGGTTCAAGCGATTCTCCTGCCTCAGCCTCCGGAGTAGCTGGGATTACAGGTGCCCACCACCACACTCGGCTAATTTTCTTTCATTTTTAGTAGAGACAGGGTTTCAACAAGTTGGTCAAGCTGGTCTCAAACTCCTGACCTCAAGTGATCTGCCCACCTCGGTCTCTCAAAGTGCCGGGATTACAGGCGTGAGCCACCGTGCCTGGCCTCTTTTTATGTTTCTATAAATCCGACTGCAGCCCCTGTGCCATCTGTCACTCCTGCTGTGATGGTCAAGTCCGGACCCAGCCTCTGGCTTCCTAAGGACCAGAAATGTCTAAGGGTGGGTTCCGGCTTCCTCCCTCAGACTAGGGGTTCCCTGAAGGTGGGGGCAGCTTTCTTCCCCTCCCCTCCCCTCCCACTCCCAGACTGGGACTCTGTGACATGGGCAGTGTGGATCCCCAGACTGAGGCCTTCCCAAGGGGCAGGTCTGTCTCCTCAGCATCTCCAAAGCCCCCAGCACAAGGTGAGCCTCAGAAGGCAGCTTGGAGGGGTGCCCTGGCCAGCCTCCCAGCCCCGGTGCTCATCCTGACTATCACAGGCCCAGAGCACTGAGGAAACCCATCCCAAGCCCCCAGCGCAGACGCCAAGAGGAGGAGGTGGAGGCAGCGAGTCTGGAGGCATGTGTAGAATAAATAGAACTTTATTCTTTATCCAGTAGATCTCAGTGGAAAGCCCAACAGTAACAGGTGCACCCGCGGGCTCCAGGGGAAGGGGTCCCAACCCCGGGTGGAGGAGGTCAGGGCAGAGCCGGCTCCCCCAGCCAAGGGTGCAGGGGTGAGGGGAGACCCCCTGTAGGCCCGTCCTGCGGGGCAAGGAGGGGGCACAGGAGTGGGACAGGTGGGGGATGGGGAGCAGGCCAGGGAAATGGAGGAACTCAGGCCAAGTGTGTGTCGGCCCATCTACTGTCCATAGTGTGTGTGTGTGTGTGTGTGTGCGTGCATGTGTGTGGTGTGTGTCTGGGGACCCTGTGGGGGTGCTGGTGGCTGAGGCTGGGGGTGGGGGCAGCTCAGGCCCCTGACCAGCCCCTTCACAGTGGGGGCTGGGGAGCTTGAATGATGTCGGCCCTGACAGGAGGCAGCTCTTGGTAGAGCCAGGTCTGGGAAAACTCTTTATCCCAGGCCCCCTGCTCTGCCCCTACTCGACGCCTCATGTACAGGCAGATGCCAAGGCCAGGAGCCTGTCCTTCCAGGGCTGCCCCCCACCGTCCACACCCAGCGGTCAGGCAGATGGAGAAAGGGGCTGGCAGCTTCTCCAGTGCAAGGGAGGGGAAGGCAGGCCTTGGAAAGTTAGTACTTCACAGTTTTAAAGAGAAAACTGAGGAGGAAAAGGCTGAGGAGAACTGGGGGGCACAGGGACATGAAAGGAGAGTGGGGGCCCCTTCTGAGCCACTCCCTCCCCCAGGACCCACCCCCCTCCAGTTCTGGATCCAGCTCCCCCCAATACACAGCACAAATTCCTTCAGTATAAATGTGCTTAAAATGAAAATTCTTATTAAAAAAAATCAAAACCAAAAAAAATTAAAATAAAAACAAAACCAGCGAGAATTAATACCTGGGGTTGGTACGGCAGGGTATGTACAGGAGGAACCCCCGGCCCCTGGCCCACCCCCTCTGTCACCAACCAAGGCAGGGGGGAGGTTGAGGTTCCCCAGCTGGGGAGCAATGGCTTGTGAGTTCTGAGGATGGGGGAGCCAAGTCCTGGCATTTGCTGGTGATGAAGATGTGGTGAGCTAGGCAGAGGGGTGTCTTGATGAACATGAGGCCCCCCAGGAACCATCCTGAGGCCCAGGACCAGGGGCCTCACTCAGTTTCTGGCCCCAGCCTGAGCCTCTGACGTCAGCCCAGGCTGTGAGAGCAGGCAGTCCATTGAGGGCCCAGGCCTCTGTCCAAGGAGTCGCTGCCTCCTCCCTCCCCGTCCCCCAGGGAAGGTCCCCAGTACTGCCCAGCAGGACAGGTGGGGGCAGGGCTGGCAGGGGTCACATGGTCGGTAGAAAGGCAGAGAAAAGCCGGGGCGGAGGGCGAGGGCTGTGTCCATGTGGCGTGGGCAGTCACGGGGAGTGGGTGGCCGGGCTGCTTCTGTTGGAGCTGGGGCTGAGGCTGGGGCTACAGCTGCCTGGCGGGGGAGCCAGGCCACCCCCGTCCCGCCCCCCACCCCCCGGTTGTCCACTCAGAGTGTCCAGGCCCTCTGAGTTCTCTAGCATTTCCTGGATGAGAGGCGGCATGGAACCTGGGATCTCCATCTTCAGCGTGATCACCCGCTCGGCCCCTGCAGGAAAGGAGGGGACAGAGGTCAGCATGCTGGGCCAGCCCTCCCACCCCAGCCCCAGCAAGCCTGGCTCGGGGTGCGAAGATCAATCCCACTGATATTAGCATCTTTCTTGGAATTCAGTTCTTTGACATGAGCCAGCGCTCTTAAGCCCCCAAGTCCAGAGGCTGGTGGCAATGGGGCAAAGTGGTCCTGAACTCTGGCTCTAGGGCCAGACTGACGGCCTGGGCTTGACACCGAGCCCTTCCTCCCTCTATTCTGTGCGTTAGGGATTACCCCGACTCCTCTGTAAACACTAATGTTATCCCCACCCCTCAGAAGGGAAACTGCGGGCTCAGAGCAGTTAAGTGACCCGCACAAGGACACACACCCACGTGTCTGGCTCCAGAGCCATGACCTGAACTACCACAGAAAGGTGACACAGGCAGGCCACCTGGGCACGATGCAGTCACTGGAGGACCTCGACCTAGACACAGATGGGTCAGGTGTCTCATTGTCCTCCACAAAGTCGCAGGCTGCTGGCTTGGATGCGGGGCCCTGGGCCAGGTTGTCGGGGGCCAGCACCCCTGCAGGTCTGGGAGCCTCACCCTTGGCGCTGATGCTTCGCAGGTCGGTGATCTTCATCAGCATCTTGGGGAACATGTGGGGGCGGCTGGGCCTCCGCTTCCGCACGTAGACCTTCAGCGCCTCCAGCAGCGGCTCCTGCAGCATGTCCACCCGGTCTGGCTGCTCCAGGTCCTGGCGGTCTGAGGAAGCAGAGCCACCCACTGAGCAGCTGGGAACACAGCTGCACCCCCAGCCTCGGTCACCTGGGGGCGTGCCTGCCCAGGCCACAGAGGAGAGCAGCTCTCAGGCGCCTCCCCACACAGGGCAGGGCATGGGGTCCCTACTACGGCTGGGGACAGAGGCCCTTAAAAGGGGGCTGAGGGTGAGGGGGTGCCCAAAGCTCTCCCTACGAGCCCAGTTCGTGGGATGGGACCCCAAATGGGCAGTGCCATCCCCAAACAGGGGGAGGGTTCCCAGGTTGACTTCCACTCCCACCTGTTATTCTGGAAACCAGATGAAATGGCAGAAACCACAATAAAATAGCAACAAACACACACTGGGGCTTGCCCTGGGCACCTGCACAGTCTCTGTTCCCACTGTAACCCTCCCATCACCTCACGAGCTGCAGACCGTTGCTGTCCCCACTGTGAGGAAACGGAAGCTCAGAGAAGTTCAGCAACCTGTTCAAGGTCACGCACCGGCCCGGAGGCAACCCTGGGAGGTTTGACCCTCAAACCCTAACTCTTAACTTCCCTAGAAGGGGTGTTGCCCAGAAAACGGAAACAGGAGTCCAGGCCCCGCACAGCCCCCTTGCTGTGTAGCTGCAGACCAGACCCTGCCCTCTAGAGGGGCCTCACAGAGGCGGCCTGAAAGAGTTCCCTGGAAGAGTCTCCCAGGGCTGCACTCTCGTCCCAGCTCAGCCCCTAGACCCAGGCCCCTTGCCCACCTCCACAGATGAGGCAGATGGCGCTGAGCAGCCCTGTCTCTGCATCATCCATCTCCAGGGGCAGCAGCTGGTTGGCGAAGGCAAAGACCAGGTCGGTGAGGGGACCGAAGCCAGCGTTGTGCATCTGGGTCCGGTTCAGGGTCAGCCCGTCCGAGAAGGTCATGGTGTCCTGCTCGGGCGTGTACCGCGTGCAGATCCGCAGGATCTGTGTGCAGAGGATGCACGGGTTCAGGGACTGAGCCCCACCCACTCGGAGCAGTCGGCACCAGCACTCCGGGAGGACCACCTGGCAGCGGCCAGAGCAATGCTGTCTGACAGAATTTTCTACAATGATGGAAAGGTTCTATGTCTGCACCATCCAATACCTCAGCCACCAGCCACGTGCGACTATTGAGTACCTGAAATGTGGCTAATGCAATTGAGGAACTGAATTGAGTTTAATTTTAATTAATTTAAATTTAAATAGTCAAACATGGCAAGCAGCTACTGTACTGGACGGTGCAGGTCTAGGTCATCCTGCCTCCGTGAAGAGAATTTAGAGGGGACCTAGAATTTCCAGCAGCTAAGGAGCACTGGGCTGCTGCCTACAGCTCTCAGGATGGGGCAAACGACAGGCATTCAGTAAATGCGTATGGGCTTGAACCATGTTGCATGAACCCAGACCGTGCCTCCTGCATCTGGGGTGTGCGGATGGGAGCCCCTGCAGGCAGAACACTCTATACCTCCCACCCATCACCTGCCTCAACACTCGGAGGCGTCCACAAGGAAATGACAGTCTGCCAGGCACCGTGGCTCATGCCTGTAATCCCAGCACTTTGGAGGTCGAGGCAGGTGGATCAACTGAGGTCAGGAGTTCAAGACCAGCCTAGCCAATATGGTAAAACCCCATCTCTACTAAAAATATAGAAAAATTAGCCAGACATGGTGGTGGGCGCCTATAATTCCAGCTACTCAGGAGGCTGAGGCCGGCGAATTGCTTGAGCCCAGGAGGGGGAGGTTGCAGGTTGCAGTGAGCCGAGATCATCCTACTGCACTCCAGCCTAGGTGACATGAGTGAAACTCTGTCTCAAAAAAAAAAAAAAAGAAATGACAGCCTCATCAAATCCCAAGACGTCAAGCCAGGAGGAGGCCAAGAGGGAACAGGTGAACTGAGTCCTTGTCAGGAACAGCAGGGAGGACACTGCAGTTCTCACTGCCTCTTCCGGCCCCCACCCCCTGCATCCAGCCTCCAGCCCAAGCCACTGCCACCCTCGGGCTTACCGAGTACCACCACGCAGTCTCCTGAGCTCAGCATGGCTTCACATCAACAAGTCTTTCACTTCCTGCTCCTAAGTTAGGGCTACCCTCTCACCTGCCCCTTCTACAAACCCCTAGATGTCACCTCCTCTGAGACATCATCCTTCAGGCCCAAGCAGTCATGAGCCCTCCCCCCATCTCCACGTAGCATTGATCACAGTTTTGCAACCTCTGTTGACTTATCTGTTGCCTCACATGGAAGGCGTTCAAGAGAGGGGATGGTGGTGCATTCACCGTTGGGTTCCTGACACCCAGCTCAAGCACTGGCCAGAAGGTCCTAGGTGAATCTTTTTAATTTTTTGCAGAAACAGGGTCTCACAATGTTGCCCAGGCTGGTCTTCAATTTCCAGCCTCAAGTGATCCTCCTGCCTCAGTCTCCCAAAGTGCTGGGATTACATGTATGAGCCACTGCACCTGGCCCCTAGGTGAATCTTTATTACCGACTAAATGGCTGGATGGATGGGTGGCTGGATGTGTGTATGGGTGAACAGGTGAGCTCCTGCACATCTGGTTGCTGGGTGGCTGAGTGGACAGGGAGACAAGTGGACGTGTGGACATGGGGAGAGGAAGGGCAGACATTTGGGTGGTAGGCATTTGGACAGGTGATTGCAGACAGACATTTAGGAGGGTGGCTGTCTGGCTGGAAGGACATCCACCCACGGAACAGGGGCAGTCCTAGGGGCAGGGTGCAGACCCTCACCAGGATGTCCAGGCAGGCAGCCTTGAGGAGGGTGATCTGGTCGGCGATAGTGAGGGTGGTGAAGCCTGGCAGTTGCTTGGCGAACTCCACAGTCTTAATGATGCACTTGGTGGAGAGTTCACTGAACTTGTCCCAGAGGTCAATGTCCAGAGAGACACGTTGTTCTGAGCTGTTGTTCTGGGGGAGGAGGGAGAGTGAGGGCCTTCTTCTCCATGGCACCCCTCCTCGGCCTGGCTCTGCCAGCCCCCACCGGCCTGCCCTCTACCTGGCCTTCACTTCCTGAGAGCTCCTTGGGAAGAGGCAGCAGGGGGAGGGAGAAGAGAGGGGAAGGGAAGGACGCAGAGAACCAGCCAGAGGGGAAGAGGAAATGCCTGGCCCAAGAAGGGGTGCCCGAGAGGGGCCGTCCTGGCCCTGTGGCCCTGGGCACATCCCACCCTGCAGGCCGGGGGAAAGCCATACCGTAGTGTATTTGCCCAGCTGGCAGAGGGCAGGGAAGGTTTCCTGGTGCGCTTTGCGCACCTTCTCAATGAGCTCCCCAACCTCCGGTGTCAGCGTGTAGCTCTCAGAGCACTCGGGCTTGGGCACCTCCTTCTTCTTCTTGTTTCGGTCGTTTCTCACAGCTGTGGAAGGCAGAGGAGGTTAGAGGGCAGCTGCAGGCTGCTCAGGGCCTCGTCCACCCCCAGCCTGACAGAGAGCTACCAGCTGCTGAGGAGGTCACCCCAGCTTTAAGCACACGCACACAGCATGCGTGCACAAGCAGGCAAGACATCGCCACGCACTCCAGCCCTCCATGCCCACCCAACCCACACATCAAGTTCTGCCCAGGAGCCCCATGAGCACAGCTGTGGCCCTGCACACACACCCCACAGCTGGCTGCGTGCTGTCCCCCACGCAAAGGTCCTTCTCCCCCCTCCACTCGCCCAGCCCTCCCAGCTGCAGTCTCCCTGGGGGTCCCTTGGGACTGGCTCTAAGCAGCTCCTGGGGTAGGCAGGGAGTAGGGCTCCCCAGCCTGAGAGTGAGGGGCCCGGCGGGGAGAATCTCTCGGCCCATTAGCTGGGGAGCTGACAAATCACCAGGGGCGCTGAGCTGCACACACCACTCGGCTTTAAAGAAGCGATGGGGTCGTTACCAGCCGATTATCCCAGACACACAATCACTCACAGGGCCAGTGGTGGCTGCTGCTGACGTGGGAGGAAGGGAGGGTGGGGGAGGGGCTCAGGGAGGGGGTAGCGAGGAGGGGGTAGCTGGCATAATTTGGAGATCACTCATGTCGATTCTGCAAATTCAATAAAGTGCAGGGGAGAGAAGGGAGAGGGAGAGGGAGAGTGGGGGGATAATTTGGGAAGAGAAAATTGCAGCTGTGACAAGACGTTTATCATTCGGAAGCTTTAATTCTATTGAAATGGCAGCTGCTCAGCTCCGGGGCACAGAGCAGCCAGGAGAGGGGGAGCTGGTGGTGGGAGGGAGAGGGGGAGTTGGTGGTGGGAGGGAGAGGGGGTCCCCACCCTGGTCCTTCTGCCATGGAAAGAGGAGAAGGTGGCACAAACAGAGGAAGGAGGAGGTGACAGCCCTTCAACGAAGGGTTCCAGGCTTGTGGGTCTGAGTTGTCACCCACTCTTGCAGCGGGCACCCACCACTTCCTGGGCTCAGGACAAGGCACCCTCAGACTCATGTGGCAGGATCCTCCAGTCCCCTCCACTCCTGTCTGGGGCTCTTCGTGCAACAGTCAAAACCATCTCTCCCGTGCCCCCTCCCCAGTACCCTCCCCACAAATGGCTAGGGGGTCCTGCAGCCCCCTCCCCCATCCCATCCCCCAAGGCTTAGGCTCCATGGCAACGGCCACGCAGACAAGGAGGCGTCTGTCAGCGTCATTTATCTCTGACATCATCAATCACTGGTCACCACGGCAACACCCATGATTCAACACAAGAGGGTCTCCCTGTCCAGCCTTTCCCTCCCTCCCTCCATCAGTCCTCAGCTGAGCCCAAAGTGGAAACCCTGTTTCCTCTGGGATCTAAGAAGTCCCAATTCTTTCTTCTAACTCTGGGTCTCAGCTTAACTAGACAATGGTTTTGGATCCTTGCACCAGCCCCTCCACTCCCCGATACACACATAAGTCCAGCTCAGCACCCCTCAGAATTCAAGCCCCTCCCCTAAGACTCACAATCAGAAGGGACTGACCATGCTGCCGAGCCCCACCCCAAGGCCAAGTGAGGCCTGGAAGAAAGCCATCCTGGAGCAAGTATACATGCACACATACGGAAGCACACACTGCCAGACGTGCAGAAACAGGAACAGATACACATACACGCTCCTGGAGCACAGACCTGCACCTGGACACACAGCCAGGCAGACCTTCAAACAGATCCTTGCAGCTACACACAAACCACCTTCAACCGTGAGCCTGCGCACCACAGCATGCGTGTTCATGCATGTGCACACACATCCACAGAGCCCCGCTCCCTTGGTCTTTAGGAGCACCTGAGGCCCCAGCTAGGGCAGGACTCGGCCCCTGCCCCATGGCACTCACACTCCTTGGACATGCCCACTTCGAAGCACTTCTGCAGCCGGCAGTATTGGCAGCGGTTCCGGGTCACCTTGTTGATGATGCAGTTCTTGTCCCGGTGACACGTGTACACCATGTTCTTCTGGATGCTGCGGCGGAAGAAGCCCTAGGTATGGAGGGAAGGGAGTCAGGTTGTCCACACCCACAGTGGGAGCAGTGCCCGGCTACAGTCTCAGTCTAGGGGAAGAGGGCCAGGCCAGCTGCTGCCCCAAGCCTTTGCCCATCGCCCACCTGCGCAAGCCAGAAAAGGTGGGGAGGACGATTCACCTAAAAGGATCCTCCTCAGGAGAATCCCAGTACCTGCCTCGATGCTGCGGGAGGGGCAGGAGTCTTCCCCCAACTCACAGTACACACCTGACTGACTCCTCCCTTCCAGGGAAAGGACCTCAGGGCTGCTGGTGAGTCAGAAATAGGAAGACATGGGGCTACCTTGCAAACAGCCAGGGATCTGGAACCCACACCCATGAACTCACAACACAGGAAGAGCAGACAAGCAGGAAGAGGCCAGGAGGCAGACACAGGGGCTGGCCAGAGAAATGGAGGCGAACACACACACATGCACTCAGAAGCAAGGCAGAAAGACGCAGGTTCACCGATGAGACAGGCATGCACCAGCTAACACAGACACAGACCCAGGCTGGCCAGGGGCTCCACATACAGGCTGACCAGAGAGTCAGATGGACAGATGAAAAACAGACCAGGAACAACCAGACAGAAGAGGAAGACACACAGCCCGAGGCCTTGCACTTTGCCCTTGACCTCCATCTCACACCTGGGGATAGCTGTTCCAGGCTGAAAGGCAGCCCAGAGCCACAAGGCCCAAAGCTGTAGGCCTCTGAGCCCCAGTCTCTGGAGGGAGAAACCCACACAGAGGCTCAGGCCCTGGGGAAAGGAGGAGAACCAGGCGAAGAGCTGCTGAGAAAGAACGGCTACATTGCACCCTGGCGCCTAACATGAGGGTGGGGAAATTCAGCCAGACACTGGGGAGCCCACAGCCTGGGCACCTGAAGGGGAAGCCAAGGCAGGGTGCCTGCTCCTAACTGCCTCCTGCCAGGCTGCCATAGTGAGGTTCAGGCAGGGCCACTTGGGGACGACTCCTGGGTCCCCAGCCAAGAGCCAGTCGGCAGCCAGCTCACCATGGCAACCTGGGCAGCGGTGGCAGAGCAGGTGTATGCCCTGCCAGCTGGAGGATGGAGACAGGGAAAGGAGCTGAGGCAGGAGGGGACCTCTGGTTTGAGGGAGTCCTGCGCATTTATAGAGGAGGTCCTACAGCAGGCGTCCTGCTTGTTGCCAACTTCCACAGAGAAACAAGAGCAGCAGCTTCAGGGACATCCCTCCATCCCAACTGCACACTCCCAGGACACGGAAGTGGGGACACCTCATTCACCTAATCACGCTGCCCTTCCCAGTGACCCCTTCAACTCACCTTGCAGCCCTCACAGGCGCTGACCCCATAGTGGTAGCCTGAGGACTTGTCCTGACAGACAAAGCAAGGCTTGTAGATGCGGGGTAGAGGGGGCGGTGAGGGAGGGCTGGGCACTATCTCTTCAGAACTGCTGCTCTGGGTCTCAATGGCTGGAGAAAGAAGAGGGGAGGGGCAGTTAGACACCTAGGTCACCATCCTTAGTACTGAGCCCCACCCTTCCTTCAAGAGCTGGTCTCTCCTAAGAGCCTCTCCCAGCCTCACCACTGCTGGCAGGATTCAAGTCTTAAGAAAACTGGGACTCCCCAGCCAGACTCAGGGAAGGAGGCTGCCAATGAGGCCTCCAGCGCCCCATCACTCCTACGGACTCCTAAGACCCCCACCTTCAAAAACACAAAGATATGATGATAAACCATCAGATGTGCATGTGTGCCGTGAATGTGCTTGGGGAGTAGGGGTGGGGGTCAGCCTGACTCTAAAGCTCCTGACCTGGACCCATTCTTTCCGAGTTAGGAAGGAGTTAAGGCTTGAAGAGGGAGGGAAGAGGACACAAGCTGGGGGCAGAGGAAACTGGGGTCAACAGGATATTCAAAGCCGGCCACTCCCCTGCTCCCTCTGCTTCCGCTCCCCCCTCCACCCCATTCTGCCAGCAGCCATAGGCCCTCCTCCACCCAAACAATCCCAGGGCCAGGGACCCAAGGCAGGAGGTGCAAAGAAGAGTCACAAATGCTGGGCAGAGCAGGAGGGGTCCCCCTGAGATAGGCAGCAGACACCCTAAATACAGGGAGAAGAGTCCCCGGGGCCCCAGAAGCCCATCATTCTGGGTACCCCTCATGTGGGGAGAGATGGCATGACAAAGGGGGTCTGTTCCCATCAATGCTCTGTCTGTCTGGCCTCAATACTACGTCCGGGTTACTACCCCTCCCCTTGTGTTATTCAGCTCCAAGAGGGCAGCCAGGAGGGGTGACCCAGACAGCATGGGCAGCCCTCACTGGCCAAAACCTCCCCAGTGCCTGGCACCATGCCCACCACTGGAGGCAGAACGGGGCTGGTTGGGTAGGGGCTGTCTGTGTCTAAAGCCTGGGCAGCTAAGGGTGTTGGGTGCAAGCTAAGAACCATGACCGAGGCAATCCCAGATTCCCAAGGGGCCACCCAGCATCACCCTAAGGCCTTTACCACGCTCAAGTCAACACGTCCAGGGCCACGGAGGAGTGAGGACGCCTCCCTGAGTAGACAGATCCCTGCCTCCCCCCATATCTCATAATCCTACCTAGCCCTACCCCAAACTACAGCACATGAGATTCTGGCTGGCGTTTAAAGGTGCCCGCAGCTCCTGGCCCAAGCACCTTAAAGACATGAGTAACATGGCCCCAAATCACATGGCCCTAAAGTCGGGGCACAGAGGAAGGAAGCATGGGAACACCAGGAGCTGACTATGTGTTACCACCCTCCCTACTTACCTGCAGACACAATGGGGGCTCCTAGGTGGCTGATGACAGGGAACTATGCCAACAACCTTGGCAGGGCTTTCCTGGCTCTTAGTAGTGCCTGGGTACCACTTCCCTGGCCAGCCTGGCTGACCAGCACTGCTATAGTCCCACATCCCCTTCCCTGCCCCGAGACCAGCCTGCAGCAAAGGGACAGTTGATGCCCACAACCCCCCTCAACTCAGTAGACTCTCTTCTGACCTCCCTCCGCCGTCTGCTCCTCACCCCAACAACAACTGCCCTGGCCTGGTTTTCTCCCACTTCATTCTCCCCAGTCCAGACACAAGCAAATCAGACAGGCTGAGAGCCCTGAGAACAGCTGCTGGGGGGGCGGGGTTGGGGGGCCTGGGTGAGGCCAGGAGGGAGAGGGGGTGAGCGACAAAGGAGCCCTTTGTTGTGCTAACTTTTTCCAAGACGCAAAAGCAGTAACAATAGACAATCCAGACTGGTGGGGGGGGGTCAAGGGCAAGGGGGTATGTGGAGGGTTGTGGGGAACCATGGCCTAGAATCTTGGTCAACATTCCGACAAGCAGAGGAAGAAGGCACTGATCTCCCCAACCCTCCTAAGCCACCATTTGTTCTGGGCCCCACCTTTCCCGAGGCCCCACCTCTGAAATGAACCAGACTGGAGAGGGAGAAAGGACTGAGGGAGCTGTGAGGTACAGAGTGGGGTAGCAGGAGGGGAGCTGGGGCATGGGGAGCCATGGAGGATACCAGGATGAGGGCTGAACAGCTCTGAGGCCTGGGACAGACGAGAGGGCACAGACCCATAAACACATGAAGCTTAAGCAAAGTCCAACAGAGTGTTTACGGAACTGAAAGAATGTGCTTTTTAAAATTATTTTTTGGCAGAATGGCAGAGATGACCGGAGGCGAGGGCTACAGTTTGAGCTGGGTGAGGCCTCCGTTGCGCCCACCCAGTGGCAGCTTGGCCGCCTTGGAAGCTGTAACACAGCCTGCCCCTATCTCTAGCACATCCCCACCTGTCACCCAGGTAACCCCGCTTTGAGGTTTCCCTACTCTGCCCTTTGAACCCAGAGCTCGAGGCCCCACCTCCCGAGGCCTCCAGCCAGCAGCCCAAGGAGGTGAGGTACAAGGAACAAGGCGGAGGTGTGGGGAACTCCGGGATTCTCACAGCCTCTGCAAGAGTCAGGACACAGCCATGACTCCCTGCACATACAGGTGGAGAGGGGAGGGACACCAACGGGGGAGGGACTGGCTCGGGCCTGGCCCCTCCCTGCTAACCTCCCTCTCCAGAGGCCCAGCCCACCAATCTCTTCTCTTCTTGCATTAGGACTCAGGCTAGAGAAGGACCACACCTTCGCAGCAGCTCAAAGTTCCAGCGCCCAGCAGAGGACTGGAACTGACCCAGGAAGCCAGGCGTCCCCTCCTGCCAACGCTGCCAGAGTGCCCCTCCCTCGCTCCCCCATCCTAGTAGGGCGGGTGGCGCAGAGCGCTCCACTCCGGATTCCCCACGCCCCCGAGCCGTTTGCAGGCTCGCACAAGGGGCCGGTTTCCTGGAGAAGATCAGCAGGAAATCAGCTGGGCCCCCGGCCAGCGGCTCCCCTCCCAATCCAGCTGGCGCCCGCTCCTCCGCAGCTCCCCTCGCAGCCCCTGGGGACGGTTGGGGAGGGGGCGCAGGGCCCTCTGTACCGCCCTCCCAGGGAGAGGCAGGGGGTGGGGGGGGGTAGCTCTGGGTGTAGCGCAGCAGCAGCGGAAGAAGGCCCCTAGCCGAGCGGCCGCCCGATAAGCATCTCCCCCTCCCCCTACTACGGGCATCCACGTGCTTCACATTCTTGGACGTCTGGGAGCGGGCGGAGGTGTGAGTGGTTGAGATTGGTGGGGGACAGATGGGGAGCCACATCCTGTGCACCCTCCTTGTCCTCTCATGCACCGAAATGGGGGATCTGGGGGGAGAGGCAAGGTTCCTAGGGCCCTGCAGAACCCAGGAGGCTGCCTCCTCGCACAGCCAACCTGCTCTTCCCACCTTCAGTGGAAGTGAAGTGGGCAGTGAATTCCCCAAGAGGGGGCTGGAGGCCGCTCCAGTCACCAGAGGACTTCCACACACACCAAAGGGTCCCTTCCAAGGCAGTGGCGTTGGCCCCACATATTCTAGATGGAGTCTAGTTGCCACCCTCAGACTCCAGGTCCTTCTTGTGCCTCAGGGCAAGTCTCCAGTGCCCTCCCCCCCTCAACACTCCCAACCTTGCAGCCTCAGGACTTGAGTCCACTGAGACCTCACTGACTTATAGGAACACCCACGCTCAGACTATGAGAACTCTAGGTCTACCCCACCCCAGAACGGGTGTGGGGACAGGTCTACACTTTGCCATGTCCAGTGGTTTAGGGGAAGCAGGGCTTACCAATACACTGCCTGTCCTACACTCCATGATCCTCCTCCCCTTCCAGTTCTGGGCCAGGAAGAGCTGAGCTGTCCCCATGGGCTAAGAAGAGACAGGGGCTGGAGTCCAAGGTATCAGATCCCAGCTTCTCTCCAGCCTCCGGAGAAGGTGGCCAAGGCAGTGGAAGGGGTGACTCTGGCAGCCCCTGCCCCAACTATCCCTCTAGGGGAGAGGGGCCTTGCTCCAGAACTTGGAGAATGAGAAAAAGGGTCCTAAAGTCACTCTCACTCTCTCCTTCCAAAGTCAACGGTGATATCCTCCCTCTGCTGTCTACAGCCACACAGCAGATTCAGCCCCAGAGGCAAAGGTCGGGGACAGGACAATAGGAAAAGCTGGGATTCAAGTGGCTCTGGGAGGGCAGACGTGGGCTCTCTGTCCATCTCAGGTCTCTCTTCTCGAAGCAAGAGAGGCTTCAGGTGGGGTAAGTCCTTTGCCCTTCAACCTTCTCCAATCTGCCAGGCCCCCTAGACCCACTCCACCCCTCCTCCCAGGCAGGCAGGAGGGAGGCAGCAGGTCTGGGAGGGTGGGAGATCCTCCAGGGAAGAGCTTTCCCCAGGGAAGAGCCCAAAGTCCGGTAGGTGAAGAAACCTGAGCTATCTAACAATAACCCCTTTGCGCCTGCTCCCGCCCACCCAGTGTACACTGCCTCACAGCTAGGCAGGAAAATACCCAGGTGTACACCCTGGTGCTCCCAGCTCCTGGGTGTGTACGAGCCCTTCCTCCCAGAGGAGCTTGCACCCAGGCAGGGGTCAACAAGGAGAAAAGGTGATCAGGCTGTCAGGATGCTAGGATTCTCATTAGTGCCCCTCTTAGGAAGGGACAGCCCAGGGCCTGGCCCTATCCCCAAGTGAAGTCAGGGTAACAAAAGGACTCGGTGGGGGTGCTGAGAAGGGATGCAGTCATTTCCAGAGTAGCCCCAGACTCACAAAAACAAACTCATCCCCCAGAGAACAAGCCGGATTAGGATTAGGAGGAGAGGGATTCTTCCCACCAGAGCAGCTTCTCTCCCCTCCACTCCAGGGGATGAAAGCCTCAAAGATGACAGCCAAGTGTCTGGGGCCAGGACAACCTCCACATGGACCCAGTGCACCTTGCCAAGATGGAAGGTTGGTTAGGATGGCAGACGGGTGTCTGATGAAGTTGCCCCCTTCTGCCACACCCCACTGTCAATAAGACGTTGAGTGCTCCCCTGACATCCACTCTAATGACGCAAGAGCAGGGGCTGGGGGCAGCAGCTGTCGCACAGGAAGGCGCTCTCCCTCGAGCTTTGGGAGGAGTGGGATCTGGAGAGGGGAGCAGACCTTTACTCCACCCTCCAGCCTGCTGTGAAGCTATTGGATTCCAGGCAAGAAGATATAAACTGGGGGCAAGGGGCTTGGGCTTCATTCCTCCTGGAAGTGAAACAAGAGATGAAGGAATGTTTCTTGAAAAAAGGAACCCTCAAAGTTCCTCAGCCCTAATCTAAGAGAAATTGCACTCAGGATTACTTGGGGGCGGGGGGCAGGTTCAATTGTCCAGCAAGGGCAACATGGATTAAGTGAAAGGTAGAGACAAGACCCCTATCCCTGAGGAGCAATGGAAGCCCTACCGCCCACTCCCACCCCCTACAGCAGCAGAGGGACAGGACGGTACGTACAGTGGTTTGAGCCATTCCAAAGCGGAGTCCGGAGCGGGGTGGAGTAAGGACCCGAGGCGGGAAGCCCCTTCTCCGGGAGCAAACAGGCCCGGTTCTGGTTATAAAAATCCACCACTAGGAAGGGGTTAGGGGTGGGACCCCCCACTTCCACACTCTCGTACATCTTCCCTCTCGAAGGCTGGAGGTCCGAGCTGGGAAGTCCTGCGCGCCGCCCCACTCACTCAGCCGACGGCGCCATCCGAGCAGAGCAGCTGGGGGGAGAGCAGACGTCCCCTCGCCCTGACTGGTGACCCGGGCAGGGGGCCGCCCCCTGCCCTGAAGTCTCTGCGTCTAAGTCCGCCGGCTGCTCCGCCAGTCCCAGTGAAAAGCGGGGAAGTTGCGGGTGCTGCGAGCGGGGGTCCCTTGGCTCTCCTAGGGAAAGCCGGCGGGGCCTGGGAACTCAGCAGCTTCACCTCGAGGGGGCTCCCGTCCAGAGTCTCGTGGCGTCCGAGGCGGAGTCCCGCGGCTCCCCAAGTCCGCAGGCCGAGGGCGGGATCAGCGCGGGATCAGCGCGGGGCGGGGGGTCAATGAGCACTTCCTCCTCCCCGCTGGGGCTCCCGGGCTTCTCCGGGGATTCTCCGTGGCGAGGATTCCGGGTGGGGGTGGGGACCCCGCGCGGTTCCGCCTCTGCCAGGCGAGGGACAGCCGGCAGCTCGCTCGGTCTCCGGTGGTGCGCGCCGCGGCCCCCCCACCTCAGCTCGGCGCGCCCCCTCCCCTCGGGGTACCACCCCCTTTCCTCTTCCCCGCCCCGTCCAGGCACCGCCCCTGGCTTAACCCATTCCCGGCGGGTCTGGCTGCAGCGGCAGAAACCCAGAGAACCGAGAGGGAGAGGCGGCCTGTGGACAGGTGAGTGGGGGCAGCCTGGGAAGGGGGAGGAGGGGAGAAGGAAGGGGGAAAGGCACCAGAGGAGGAGTACATGGAGTATAGAGGGAGCCGAGTACAGGGAGAGGAGGGGGTTGCGGGGGGACAAGGACGGAAGAGGGGCGGGCGTCTTCCCTAGTCCCAGTTCCGGCTCCCAGGCTCCCAGGCTCCCCCATGGTTTGGTCAATCCCCAGCCGAGTGAAGCTGTGGTGGAGGTGGTGGTGGGGCGGGGAAGAGGGGGGTGGTCCCGGTATCCTCCCCTTAACACACACCCCATCCAGACCGTGCCTCATTTGCCTAATGCAATGCGGCTGAACTCTCGCTGAACTCGCCTGGCGGCGCCTCACCTCCGAGTGACCCACCCACCACTGCCCGTGACATCACCCGCTCGCCAGCCCCCTGCCCGGCTGGACCGGACCACCTCCCCGGGAGACTCGGAGAGCGGCCGCAGGAGGCGTAGGGCTAGGGTGCGCTGGGCTAAGTGTTGGCGCCCGGGTGTGACATTGTGCAGCTCGGAGGTTGTGTCGGAATGAGACACCGGTTTGTCATTGTCTGTGACATCATGTGTGACTCCAGCCGCCGGAACCCGACGCGGCAGCGCGGGTGCTGTTAGCACAAACACAAGCAGAGGGGGCTCTCCTCCCCACGCTCTGCGTGCTTCCGGTGAGCAAAGCCCCGCCCAGGGTGTCTCCCAGCTGGGGAACCACGGCCCCTGGTGCACTGTCCAGCCCTGGAGAGATAAAAGGAGGAGCTAGTGCCTTCCCGTTGACTACTTCATCCTGGAAGCCCTCGGGATGCATGCACGTTTCATTGGAATAAAGGCCTAGCTTGGGTAGGTCCCTGAAGAGGAGATACCTCTAGAGAACGGGGTATCCTATTACCCACACTCTCTAAAAAGAAGAGTGGAGATGTACATGCTACCCAAGGATATTCTTCTGGAAGCCTGGTTCTTTATATACGTTGCCATTTTATACTCACAGCAACTTCAAGAGATAAGTTTTACAAATAAAGAAACAGGTCTCAGCAAGACTATGTGGGTTGTCCAAGATCACATTACTAATAATAAACAGTAGAGCAGGGGTTTTAACTTTCTGCTGCCAAAGCCCATGTTCTTACCAAGCCAGGCCAATTCAAGGTATTTTTCTGAGAACCTTCTACATGGACACCCTTGGGAACCTGCCCTGGTAGACCTTAAGGAGCAACAGCCATTAAGCAAATAATCACTATATATACACACAATTGCAAACTGAGATAATGGTATTATGCTCTGAATAATTAACATAGGCACCTAATATAGGTTGAACTAAATTAGAGAAGAACTCAAATAAAACAGACCTACCATGGCCGGGTGGTGGCTCACACCTGTAATCCAAGCACTTTGGAGGCCAAGGCGGGCGGATCACCTGAGGTCAGGAGTTCAAGACCAGCCTGACCAACACGGTGAAACCCCGACTTTAATAAAAACAAACAAACAAACAAAAAAAAAAAAACAAAAAAAACAGACCTACCATAAGGCAAAGTTTATACGTTAATCAGACAAAGAGTAGAAAGGAGTGTAGTCCCAGTAAAAGAACAAGTCCCAGTAAACGAGTGTAGTCCCAGTAAAAGAGCAAGCCTGTGCAAAGGCCCTGGGGTTACAGAAGTTGGTGAGTTCATTCAAGGAACTGGCAGAAGGCTAGGATGTTGCAGCATAAAATTCAAAAGGAAAAGATAAACGAGACCAGGCTGGAGAGGTGGGCTCAGGCCAGACCAGGCGGGCTTATAGGCCTCAATAAGGCTTTCGGATTTTATCCTAAATGCAAGGAAAAGCCATAGAAAGATTCCAAGCAAAGGAGAGGTAAGATCAGATTTACAGTGTAAAAAGATCTTTCCAGCAGTTATGTGAAGAATGGATTATAGGAGGGCAAGAGAGACCAGGTAAAAGCTACCGCAGCAGTCCAGGCAGCAGACAAGGGTGGCTTAGCCTAGGAAACTGGAAGTGCTGATGGACAGAGGAAGGTGGAAGGTGGATTCACTAGATATTTTAAAGGTACAATCAATGTGGCAGGGGGTGGGGTAGGAGGTATGGGAAAAGAGGTAGCAGGTAGCAAAGAGGCTTGTGTACAGCTTATGCATCAGTGAAATGCCTGAGACTGCAAAGCAGAGAAGTCCACTGGGCTGCTGGACAGCTGGGTGTGGGGCCCTGAAGTGCAGTCAGTGTTGCAGATGGAATGCTGGGGTCTGGGGGCAGGTATGCAAATCTTGACAGTGGATGAGACTGACAGGGAAGAGGACAGAGTGCTTCCATGCCCTTGGGATCTTTCCTCTCAAATGATGGAGGTAGGCTCTGTGCTCACAGCTGCAAGATGCTAAGGGACCTGAGACTCTGTCCCTGCCATCAAAGACTTTGTGGTCAGGAAAAGAGGTCCCAAATGATTACAGCTCACGGCAGGAACAGGGGAGAAGCAACTTCATGGTAGAGAGATGAGTGTTGTTAAAAAATAAATAAGGACCCACAGGCATTCTAAGTAGGGAGGGAGAGTGTGGCAAGGAAGGGGGAACATCTGTCAAGATTTCTGGGAAGAGGCGGCACTCAAGATGTTCCTTGAAGGATAGATAGGATTTCCGGAGCTGGAGAGGAGAAGCTAGGGCAAGAGGCCTGTTCTGGGCAACAGCAAGGTCATGGGGCAGGTCAGAGCAGAACACAGTGTCCTGGGGCAGTGGGAGAAGAGGGAAACAAGAAAGGCTCTGGCCAGCAGCTGGGGCTGGGGGGCCTCTGGTGGCAGCTGTCTGCAGGCCTGGGGCTCCATCCTGCTCAGCCTTATCCCTCCCTCAGCTCCTTCTCAGGGCTTTGCGTTTAGTAAGCCCTCAGCAGGTGCGGGCTGAACTGGCCCCCACTTGTGCCAGGCAGGGCCTCCTCCTGTCCCCAACCCCATCTGGAGGGGACAAGAAACAGGAAATCATGAGGCCCAGTGCCAGGTGGACACTGGGTCCCCCAGTACAGAGTGGTGCCATCCCCAAGACAGTGCCCAGCTCTACGCTGCCCCTCACTATCACAGCCTTGCTGGGTATGTGAAACTCACCAAGGGCCTCAGCAGGAAGTGGGCCACCATGGCCTAACAGCAACTTGCCCAGCCAGGGAGGGATTAGAAGTCTTGCTTTACTTTATTTTATTTATTTATTTATTTATTTATTTATTTATTTTGAGACAGAGTCTCGTTCTGTCGCCCTGGCTGGAGTGCAGTGGTGTGATCTCAGCCCACTGCAACCTCCATCTCCAGGGTTCAGGTGATTCTCATGCCTCAGCCTTCCGAGTAGCTGGAATTACAGGCACACACCAGCATGCCCAGCTAATTTTTGTATGTTTTGCAGAGATGGGGTTTTGCCATGTTGCCAAAGCTGGTCTCGAACTCCTGAGCTTGAGCAATGCTCCCACCTTGGCCTCCTAAAGTGTTGGGATTACAGCCACTGTGCCTGGCCAGACGTTTTGCTTTAAAGAGGAGGAAATGGATTCGGAGAGAGCTTGAGTGACCTGCCCAAGGCCACACAGGAAGAACTGTCCTTTAAGACTCCTGCGCATGGAAAGCCCTTGGTCTGTGGGCTGGTTGAGGTTTTCAGCAACCCAGAAGTCAAAATGGGGAGAGGAGCACCTCTGTTTCTGACAGCCAAAGGTTGAGTGGCCTCCAAGCTACCCTGCGAGGCCTGACTCACTGGCAGTGCCCCAACTCCATAGACGAGGAGGAGGAAGAAGGCACTGCCCCAAAATGACTTAGAGACGGGAACCACTTCCTCTTTCCGCAGACACTGCTCCCTCAAAGGGCAGTCAGGCCTTCACTGGCACAGCCCCATAGGCAACACATCCCTTGGCATGGGGTAGACACAATACCTCCTGTCCTGACCCACCTCCAAGGAAGAAGGGCTTCCTTCCCTGAGTCCCCTCCCCCAGTCCATGCTGGGATCTTGTCCAGAGGGAACCTGTGCATTATCCTTCCTGGGAGATGAATGGTCTTTTGGCTGACTCTACATTTTGGCCTATGAGAAAGGCACTGCTAGGCAGCACACTCCCCTTAAGCTGTGTCCCTCCTATTGTCCAGGGAAAGAGTGAGAAGCAGGGAGGGAGGGAGGATGCAGAGACTGCAACAGGGAGGAAGTGGCAGAGGATAAGAAGGAGGGAAGGACACAACCTCCTCCTTTCTGCCTTCTGCTGGGGTTCACCCAGACCCTCTGGCATTCCCCAGTCTCTAGGCACACAAAGCAAATATGCAGCCATCCTTTTGGGGCTCCCATACCCAGCTCCTCTGTTGATTGCTTGCAACTTCTTTGCCTCCATCCACAAATTGAAACAAAATAAGAATAAGAACCGTGGCTTTTACACTCTGTTCCTTCATGTCTGTCTGGAGATGGGGAGGAGGGTGCCCGCTGAGTTCTGCAAACTCCCGTGGGCTACAGCGGGCAGATTTGGGGGTGGGGATGGTGTGAACAGATTGTATCCACAGCTTCCAGGACAGGAAGGAGATCTGGCCCAGGCCCCTTTTCTTTCCCTCCAGCCTTCAGGATCCAAAACAGAGAAGACAGGGTATGGCTTAGGCCTTCCCTACGCCCCCTACCGAGGGAAGGCAGGTTCTAAGGCAGAGAAAGGGCCTCTGCAGTGAGGGAGGGGGTTTCAATCAGCACTGAACCCCACCCCCCACGCTTCCCACACCCAAGAATATGCCCTACAATCCCCTCTACCTATTCTGGATGATGGAAAACAGCCCGGCTTTACAATCCTACAGTCACGATTCTGCAGTACTTTAACCTCCCTCTGCACTGCGTCCTCTGTGTAAGTGGGGATAATGTCCCTCTTCCAGAATTGCAGGGATTAAGATTTGTAAAACACAGACAAAGCCCCTGACACACAGTAGGTACTCTATAGATGTTAGCATTCCATTCTCTCCAGCTCCCACCTACAAAGGGCCTGGGTCCCGTGGCACCAGGTCACATGCAAGGCACAGAGCTAAGGTAGTAGTCGATGATCTTGCCTAATCTGCAGCCCTCTGAGGTAGGTTCTGGTAATATCCCCGTTTTACAGATGAAGAAACCTTCTCAGCCCCGGCGCAGTGACTCACGCCTGTAGTCCCAGCACTTTGGGAGGCCAAGGAAGGCAGATCCCTTGAGCTCGGGAATTCAAGACCAGCAGGCCATATTTTGAGGCCCTGTCTCAAAAAAAAAACAAAAAAGAGGCCAAGCACGGTGGCTCATACCTGTAATCCCACCACTTTGGGAGGCCAAGGCAAGCAGATCACCAGAGGTCAGGAGTTCGAAACCAGCCTGGCCAACATGACGAAACACCATCTCTACTAAAAATACGAAAGAATTAGACCAGTGTGGTGGCAGGTGCCTGTAATCACAGCTACTCAGGAGGCTGAGGCAAGAGAATCACTTGAACCTGGGAGGTGGAGGTTTCAGAGAGCTGAGAGATTGCACCACAGCACTCCTGCCTGGGTGACAGAGCAGGACTCTGTCTCAAAACAATACAAAAAAGAAACAAAACAAAAAGAGAAACATGCTCTGAGAGGTTATCAGCAAGTAGTAAGTGGCACAAATGTCCAAGTTATTGTTGTTTTTGAGACAGAGTCTTGCTCTGTCACCCAGGCTGAAGTACAGTGGCATGATCTTGGCTCACTGTAGCCTCAACCTCTTAGGCTCAAGCGATCCTTCCACCTCAGCCTCCCGAGTAGCTGAGACTACAGGTGCGCACTACCACATCTGGCTAATTTCTTCTCTTTGGTAGAGGCAGGGTCTCACTATGTTGCCCAGGCTGGTCTCAAATTCCTAGGCTCAAGCCCCCACCTCAGCCTCCGAAAGTGCTGGAATTACAGGCATGTGTCACTGCCCCTAGCCAGAGTCCAACTTTTATTTATTTATTAATTTATTTTTGGAGACAGAATCTTACTCTATCCCCCAGGCCGGAGTGCAGTGGCGCGATCTCGGCTTACTACAACCTTCACCTTCCGGATTCAAGCAATTCTCCTGTCTCAGCCTCCTGAGTAGCTGGGATTACAGACACACACCACCTCACCCAGCTAGTTTTTTTATTTTTAGTAGAGATGGAGTTTCACCATGTTGGTCAGGCTGGTCTCAAACTCCTGACCTCAGGTCATCTGCCCGCCTTGGCCTCCCAAAGTGCTGGGATTACAGTTGTGAGCCACCACGCCTGGCCCAGTGTCCAAATTTTAAACTCATCACTACAATGCCTACTCCACAGCCCCCAGTCAGACCCCTTTGCCCATGGAATTCCCAGGGTGAACAAAAAAGGCAGATCAGTTTTCCCCTCCGGCCCAGAAGAACAGTAAGAACCCAAACCAAAGACCACTCCTCTTTAAGCACTCTATGCCCTAAGTCAGACACCCCCAACCTCAACACACAGACAAGTTGACTCTCCCTCCTCAGCTCTGGATTTAATTCTCCCAAAACACTCTCAGCTCTCTAACCCTCTCACCCAATACACACAAGTCGTTAATCCCCTTCCCAACACACACCCAACCATGACCCCACCCCCAAAACACACACAACCCTGACCCTCCCCATAGTACACACAGAATCCCAAACCTCCATAGTAAACACTAGTCTTCAGAGACCAAGCCCCAGGGGCCAGTTTAGGGGGCAGGGAGAATCACTGTACCATCTCTAGGACTCCCACCTTGGCTCCCAGGGAGATTGTAGCACTACAAATACCCAGCCCTCCCCACAGTGACCTGGAGACAATTTCTGTTGGTCCCACAGGCTACTAGGTCTCTGAAGGGCACACCCAGGCCACCTAAGGTGCTGCCTCCTCCCCATCTGGGGAGAAGGATGAAGGGGGAGGAGGGACCCAACACCTTTGTTTGGTGGGGAATGGGAGGAAGCCTCATCAGCAAGGATTCCTACAAAAAGGGTGTGGGCAGACCAGGGAAGACCACTGCTCCTGCAGGAATAGAGAACCATGGATTGTCATCTCTCCCAGGAAATGCCTCACCCTCAGCACCAGCCCTAAGGCCAGGAGAGCAGGGAAAGCTAAACTGCCTCCATGTCTGAGACCAGGCATGTGACATTTTATCTGTCATGCTTTCCCACCCAGAGCCCAGGAGCTCTGTCCACCAGGCAGCCCTGGCTCTGCAGAAGGAGGGAGATGCCAGGCTCC
The DNA here is from genome assembly GCA_963573385.1 of Cacajao melanocephalus. Classification (NCBI taxonomy): domain Eukaryota; kingdom Metazoa; phylum Chordata; class Mammalia; order Primates; family Pitheciidae; genus Cacajao; species Cacajao melanocephalus. The sequence continues at coordinate 59,831 of CAUYLG010015104.1, read as the reverse complement.
TTCAGACCCATGCCACACCTCTGGTCCCAGAGATGACAAAGGTCAGGGAGAAGCTCAGAAGCTAAGGGGCTGGGTTCAGAAAAAAAGTTGTTGTTATTTACTAGGGAGAGGGGAGGGGCAGGGAAACCAAAAGGCTCACAGAGGGAGGGGGCAGGAAGGGGGCATTGCCTAACCTGGGTGGAGAACGCCAAAGAAGGCTACGCTTGCTTGAAATGTGGGCACCCCACCCATATTTGGGGAGAAGGTTACCAGGATGGGAAGCCCTCCCCACCCATCTCTAAGAAAGAGGAAGAAGCTTGCAACATTAAAGGGAGGGCAAAGCATTTGCTCCCTCTGGCCAGGATGGGCAAGGATGGGCCAGACCCCTGCCCCCACCTCCAACCCTTCAATGAACCCAGGCTGCAGGTGGAGAGACTGTCTGGGAACTCTGTTGCCATCATCTGGGTTAGGACAAGTTGTCCACAAGCACCAGGTCACAGGTCCCCAACTTCTCCCTCCTCAAAAATCCTACCCTAAGCTGGGTGCAGTGGTACATGCCTATATCTCCAGCACTTTGAGAGGCCAAGGCAGGAGGACTGCTTGAGCTCAGGAGTTTGAGACCAGTCTGGGCAACATGGTAAGACCTTGTCTCTGAAAAATCAAAAAATTAGCCTGGTGTGATGATGTACACCTGTAGTCCCAGCTACTCGCAAGGATGCCTTAAGCCCAAGAGATCAAGCTTGCAATGAGCTGTGATCATGCCACTGCACTCCCGCCTGGGAGACAGAGTGAGACCCTATGTAAAAAAAAAGAAAGCCAGGCGTGGTGGCTCACGCCTGTAATCCCAACACTTTGGGAGGCTGAGGCAGGCAGATGACTTGAGGCCAGGAGTCCAAGACTGGCCTGGCCAACATGGCAAAACCCCATCTCTACTAAAAATACAAAAAATTTAGCTGGGTGTGGTGGCACGCACCTGTAATCACAGCTATTCGGGAGGCTGAGACATGAGAATCGCTGGAACCTGGGAGGCAGATATTATAGTAAGCCAAGATGGCGCCACTGCACTCCAGCCTGGATGACAGAGCAAGACCCTGTCTTTAAAAATAAAATCCTACCCTGTCAGGAAGCAGACATTCTTCTAGTTCCAGTGACCCAATCCCAGAATATAAATCACAGTCCCTTTATATGCAGTGAATATCCTACAAAGATACACCAAGTCATTCCCCAGCAACCCTAAACCCCAGAGGCTGGCCTCTACCCATCACTAACACAGACTGGAGGGCCAGACAAAAATCAGAGTCCCCAGACTCTATCCATCCCACACTCCTATGTGAGGTGAAGAGAAGAGGCAGCAGAAACAGAAGACGAAGGTTTGATAAGGGGTGGCAGGAGAAACTGAGACAGCACTTGCCTGCCCCCTGGCCCCAGGGCAGAAAGGGGGGGAACATAAAGAAGCACAGACATAGAGCCCCTGCTCCTGGTGGCTGGTGGAGCCTGGGAGGAAGGGGGCCACAGCTAAGCCAGAGGAGGCAATCCAGGAAACAGTGGTGGCAGTGGGCAGCCAGCCAGTGCGGGCAGTGAAGCGCCCAGCCAGGGCCTGCCCCAGGGACAAAGAGACTCCCTGGCTCCAGGGAGAGAGCGCTGCCCCCACACTGAGAAGGGGGCACTGACCCAGCCCAGCAAGGCACACAGGGCAGTGGTGCCAGGCAGCTTGCCCACAGCCTGAGAGGGTGCTGGGTGCCCAGGGCAGAGTGTGCAGTCCCTGCTGGCCAGGAGAGGTGGGACACATTTCTCAGGTCAGCAGCTGACTGGCTGGCCAGCCAGCAGCCCATGACCCATTCTGCTGCTTCCACCCCCTCCTGTCCCAGGCCAGGCCCCTGCTCCCTCCTCCACCCAGCCCTGGCCTGGCGCCCAGCTGGGCCCTGGGGGCCAGAGTTACTGTAAGCGGCCTGGCAGGCCCCAGCCCTGGACTCTGCCAGCTGGCCATAGCTGCCGCCACCTCCCACTACCTGGCTCGGCCAGCCGGCAAAGGGTACGGAGACCCCTGCCCTGCCAACAAGTGACCCCCCATGGCAGAGGGTGGAGACAAAGAAAACACAGGCCCTGCCAAGACCACGCATGCATCTGGGGCCAGAGTCCAGGCCAAGTGTCCCCTCCTGGGACACTCACCCTATTTACCCGGCCAGACCGTGGGCCCCTCCCTCTCATCCTCCCCACAAAGGGAAGCACATCCTAGCATGGCCGGGGGTGGAGCTGGCAGGGGTAAAGGTGGGGTTCCAGCCAGCCTTCCTCAGTCTGCTCCTTGAAGCCCTTTCCCTCAGAGGCACCGAGTGGGGGTGGGGCGTAGGTGGTGTGCTGCTCTCACTCTAGGTAGAGCTGCCATTTCCATCAAACATCAAGAGGTTTGTTTACCCACCACCAGCCTCTGTGTCCAGTCCTTGGAGCTATTTTATAAGGCCCCAGCAGCATAGCACAGAAGAGGGGTGCGAGCGCCACTGCAGGCCACAATAGCATGGTTTTATCTCCCCCTCTGCCACCCCTAACTTCAAACACAGCCACCATGATCGGCCTATAGGCCATAGGGCTTTCATTTTCAAGATCTCAAATGACGGTCACCCCAGCTGGAGAAGACCTTGTGGAGCACCGTGCCTTCCACTCACAGCAGAACACATGTGTCCAGAGCCCAAGCTCTGAGGCCCACCGCCCTCCACAGTCCCCTCCCACCCCCTTTCCCCCGACACCCAGACTTACTGGCTGGGGATGGTGTGCTATATCCACTAACTGGAAGCTGGTGCTGGAGAGTGGTCAGAGCGCCTGGTGGGGAGAGTCCACCCAGCATAGGAGGGAAGAAGAAGGCGTAGGGAGGCACTGGGTACCCATTGAGGTGCCCGGCCCCAGGTGTCGGGCAGGAGCTGCTGTTGCTGGCCATGCCAGGCGGCCACAGTCAGAAGGGAGGCAGACAGTCTGGCAGGGGGCTCTGGCAGGCTTCAGACCACCCCTCCTCGGGGCATGGGGCCTGGGCCCAGACGGGGTTTGGGTGGTCAGCCCACCCACCCTGTCCTGGAGCTGCTGTCCTCTAATCTCAGTCTCCTGGAGCCCCACCCTAGCTGGGGGCCAGGTGGGTTGGGGGATGTCTCAAGAGCCGGTCCTTTGGTCAAGCAGTTCTGTGAGCTGGCACTTTCCTGGGAAGGTCCAGAGCTGGCCTTCAGGGCACCAAAAAAGATCCCACTCCTAGATGGGCCCCAGCTAGGCGGTTGAGGGGGCCATGTCCTGTGATGCTGCAGAAAGAAGAAAGACAGGTGAGTGGGCACTGAGGAACAGGCACACGGGCATTCCCCGTGGAGCTCCCCAACCTGAGCTGCTGGAGATTTTCCCGTGGCACCCAGCTGAGCAGACAGCTGGCACCATGCCTGGCTGGCAGAGATGACCTGGAAGCAGGGCCCAGACGCTGCTAGGGGTGGCAGGATAGCACAGCCAGGCTAGGGAGACATGGACAGAGCTCAGAGACTTGAAGGCCCTCTCCCCAACAATCCTGAGGGGAAAGAATCCACAGTGCCACCTCAAGGCATCACTGCAGCAGAAGCAGGCAGCTGGCCCTCCTTCCCCCAGTGAGGGTTACCTGAGGTCAAGATGCAGAGAACGTGTGCTTGTGGGGAAGAGGGAGGGGGAGGAAAAGCCGCTTCCCTAAAGCATTGGCACTTCTCAGAAAAATGACTCCTAAGCCAGGGGGCCCCTCTTACACCACTTCCCCCCCCCCAAATCCAAGCCCCAGCACCCCAGACAGGTTTGTCCCACAGGCCCTGGGAGGAGGCCCATTTACATACACACGAATAGGAAAATGGGAACCAGGGACTCCTAGGTATCACCTCCAGTGCTTAACAGCATGGATGGTCCAGGGGTAGGCGATGTGTAGGCAGGCAAGGACTGCCCAGGAAGACTCCTACCCCCAGGCAAGGAAGGAGAGATTGATCTCAGGGTTCACCCACATACTTCTGTCTGCAGAAGCAAAACACATCGAGTGGGGTGGGAGGTGCGCAGAAGATGAAAGGCCAGATGCCCCCTTCGCCAGTGTGAATACAGATCCACACAGTTTGAACAGCTGGCACCAGAGGATATGTACAGATAATACCATGGGGGAAAGAGAGAGACAGAGATGAACCCAGAGATTCCACAACACAGTGAGACAGACAGGCAGCAACAAGAGCAAAGAGAGAGAACACGAGGTACACAGCCACAAGAGGACAAGAGGGTGTTTCCAACCCATTTTGGGTATAGGTTATACGTAAACATATATGCATGTATTCATTTATGAGATATATATATATATATATATATATATAGAGAGAGAGAGAGAGAGAGAGAGATATAAATGAAAGACAAAAGAAAACAGACAGACAAAAAGAAACATGGCCAGTCAAAAGCACAATGAGGCCGGACACGCTGGCTCACGCCTGTAATCCTACCACACCACTTTGGGAGGCCAAGGTAGGCAGATCACCTAAATCAGGAGTTCAAGACCAGATCACCTGAATCAGGAGTTCAGGACCAGCCTGACCAACATGGCAAAACCCCATCTCTACTAAAAATACAAAAGTTAGCCAGGTGTGGTGGCACATGCCTATAATCCCAGCTACGTGGGAGGTTGAAGCAGAAGAATTGCTTGAACCCAGGAGGCAGTGAGCCGAGATTGCACAACTGCGCTTCAGCCCGGGAAACATTTTTTGAATCTATGTAAAAAAAAAAAAAAAAAAAAAAAAGCACAATGAGATACCACTTCATACCCACTAGGCTGGCTATAATAAGAAAGACAGATAATAACAAGTATTGGCAAGGATGTGGAGAAATTAGAATCCTCATATATTGCTGGTGGGAATGTAAAATAGAATAGCTGTTTTGGAAAACAGTTTGGCAGTTCCTCAAAAGGTTAAACACAGCAGTAGCATATGACCCAGCAATTCTACTCCTAGGTATCTACCCAAGAGATATGACCATGTAAGTCTACAGAAAGACTTATGTATGAACATTTACAGCATCATTATTCCTAATGGCCAAAAAATGGAACCAACCAAAAAATTCATCAACTGACAGGGGCTGGGGCATGGATGTGAGGAAAATGGGAAGTGACTGTTGATGGGTATGGGGGCTCTTTTTAGGGTGATGAAAATGTTCTAAAATTGATTGTGGTGGTAGTTGCCCAACTCTGAGTATACTAAAACCACTGAATTGTACACTTTAATGGGTAAATTTTATGGTATGTGAATGATATCTCAATAAAGCTGTTTTAAAAAGAGGGAAGAAAGAAAAGAAACAGGGCCACAGAGACTCAAAATAAGGATTGTCCCTTTTCTAACACCCCCTATACCTTGCCACTGCATCCCAAGCTCAGGATACACTAGGTTCCAAGCTCTACGCCCCAGACTCCAGGCTCAAACCTGGAGAACTGGGGACATGCACATAGCCAGCATTTGGTAGAGGACCAGGCCTGGGAAGGGGGAGTTCCTGCCAAGGACACTGTGGAAGAGGCCAGGACTTCTGGCCCAGCTGAGCCAGCCAGGCAGCCAGCCTGTGTGGAACTGAGGGAGAGAGAGCAGGAGGGGACAGGTACTGGGCTAGGGAGGGGAAGTTGCCCCAGGAGTAAAATCTGGTAATGACCACGATTTTTACTGTTACTCATTATGACAATCATAGGGCCTCTCTCCTCACGCCTGAATAAAGAGTCCCCTTCCTTCCCCAGGCCCCTGCCAACTCCCTCCTAGGCTGAGGGCTGATGTCAGAGGAACGGGGCCCCACCCACTGGACCAGCTGCCACCCTGGCCCTGCTCCCCCTGCAACTCCTGTGGGGCCCTACACAATGGGAACTGGAGCTGGGGGAGCCATGCAAAGGAAGAAGGGGCTGGCGGAATCTCATTGTTCCTATAGTTGGACCCTCACACACAAATACACACCACACGCTTGCAGAAACTCATGCATGCAGGTCTACAGAAAACATCTGGGTGGGCAAGAGCACACCTGCAGCCCCAGCCTGTGTGTGTACAGGCATGCATGTGAGGAGAGGGAGCCTGGAGATACCATCTCTCCACACCTGAGCTCCACCACACAATGAACACAGCTCAGAAACTGCATGCATAGGCCCCAGTACACAGCTCCCCAAAGACACACCCACAGCCCCACAGTCTCCAAAACTGCACATTCTCCGGTCCTCACACAGCCCGGCTGGCCCTTATACCTGCTACTTCTGCCAGAAGATGCTCTGAGGTCCTCCCTGTGGGCCCGACCCATGCCCCAGGTCCACAAGTACTCAGGTGAATTCACACCCACACAGAGGCCTGCCTCTCTCAAGGTGAGGCCCAAGGGGCAGCTGACCCAAAGTGAGGCCTCCATAATCCAGGCTGAGGCCCAGAAAGCCATCACTGCAGACCCCGGGCATCCTGACCCAGTCTTTGGGGTATGGGAGGCCAGTTCAGTCAGTCCAGCCTGGACCCTCTGGAACCTACCCATGCTCCCACAAAGAACCACAGCCACCTCAACTCTGCCCTTGAGGAGTTTAAAATTGAACCAAACTTCAATCCCCGCTACTCCAACCTCATCCCCCAGCCCCCCACCCACACACACTACAGGGCAAGGCTGGAAGCCTCCTCAAACCCCTATCAGAGTGTCCAAAAAGCCTAACCTACCTCTGCCTGCAAACTTCAGTGCAAATTTACTCAGCTCCCTGGGGAGGGCCTTGAGCCGCAGGAGGGGTTAAAGGTCACAAAAATGGGCCAAGGGCCAGACGACCAGAGAACAGGGATGGGCAAGGGCAGCGATGACCAGGGTGGGGCTGAAAGAAGCACAGGCTCTGCCTCAGAAGGTCCTTCAGGAGCTATGGCCCACAGAGAGATGCCTGGGCCTCAGCCCCCTACACCTCAAGGGTGGAGAAGGCCCCAGCAGAGAATCGAAACCAGTACCAAACAGAGGGAAAACAAACTACCCACATCCAACCTCCACCCTATGCCAGCCACCTCCACTGCCCACGGGCACCCTCCCCTGAGAGAGAGAAAGCCACAGGCCCACACCTCCAGTATACCAAGCCCAGCCTAAGCACAGCAGAAAAGGGTAGGGGACTGGAGCTCCTGCAACCAACTCCCCTGCTCACTGGGGCCGCTCTTACCCTCAGAAGGTGCTAGGATCCCTTCCCCAGCATCAGCATCCCTAGCTGCCCATGCGTTATACCCCAGAGTCACACACCTAGAGAAAAAGGTGAGAACTTTCTGAGCCATCAAGATGCGAAAAAGAACCAAATGCTGGAAGGGTCAAATCTCAGCTCTGCCACTCTGGGTGACCTTACACAAGTCACTTAACCTCTCTAAGCATCTGTTTACTCACCTGTGAACTGCCTACCTCAACAACGGGTTGTGCGATTTCAGACAGGAAGTCCTGGAAAGCACCCAGCCCAGAGCTTGACACAGGGGAGGCGCCGGGCAACTGGAGCCCTCCATCCCCACACCTCTTGCCACCACCTTGGTGCACCTCAGCAGTCACCCTGCTTTCCCTTGCCTCATCCCACCCAGGGCGACATCTGTTGACAGGGCCAGGAAGGAGAATTACCCATTTCCCAGGGTCTGCTTCCCCTCAGACGGAGGAGAGGGATGTGGGGAAAGGGATATTCAGGGTGTGGGTGGAGGCCTGACCACAACCCTTTCCCAAATTCCCTTCTTTCATTTCACAAACCAAAAAAGGGAAACCTTTGGATTTGGGGAGGGGAGAAGGGGAAGAGAAATAGACCATTTCCTCTCCTGTACTCAGGAGAGGGGAGCAGGGGACCCCAAACTCAGCCTGGCCCGGGCCCACCCTCCCTTCCTCATTCAATTCTCTCTGCTCTCCAGGCTCCCCTGAAACAATGGTTCCCAAGAAACAGAAGTCAGGCAGTCTCAGAGGGGCTGAGAGAAGGGGAAAAGGATTGGGGAGCTTAAAAGAAGGGGAGACTGGGGGTTTCCTAAGCATTCTAGACAGTTAATGAATCATATGCAAATGACACCCAGAGCTCAAGCTCAACTTGGGCATGAGGGACTCTAGCCTTGGCAGAAACAAAGCCCTGCCGCCTTTGGACCCCTATCCTGCCAGGAGCCTGCCAAGCAGGGCAGAACAGGCTAGATTCTAAACTAGAACCATTTACAAACTTTCCAGGAAAACACACTCCCATATGTACAAAGTGACAACCACTCCCCTCCCCCACGCTCCTCATATCTGCAGACAGGGGTTGGGGAGCAGCCATGACTACTCCCCACTTGTTCAAGGGTCCCCTCTGGCGAAGGCTCGCACTCCTCTCCTCCCTGGCAAGCCAGCAACCCAACCACTCGGATCCTTTGTTTCCTGTCTGTTCACCAGGGTCTGGGCTGCAGGAAGCCAGGTTAGCCCAGCCTCATTTTAAAAGAGGCTACTCTAGGAGGGCTTGAGAAGGATCATCTGGGGGTAGCTGAGATAGCTGAAGGGCACCTCTTCCCCACCCACCCCACAGAACCCGGGGCTAGCCTTGCTAGAACTAGGACTGGTTTAAAAACCTGCCCTAGTCAGTGCAGGCCATAAGCATGTCCTCCTGGGAGCCAGGAGGAGGAGGAAGTCTAGTGTCTCACCTCTGGGTGCTCCTACTGCCCACTGCCTCAAGACACAGTGCCTTATCCCAAAAGAATAGGTCCAGTGTCTCCACAACTTGTACTCCACTCAGCCCAGGGTTCCTCCCCAGCTACACAGAGCTGCAGGACCCCCACACGCCATAATCTCAGCAGTGACTGGATACCAAGCAGAAGGGGTGACTGGACAACCCAAGCTCAGGGCAGTCCAGGTTCTAGGAGGAGGAAGTGGGGGTCTCTGCTGGTCAGGGCAGTGCTCCCAACTCCTCCATCCCCAGGGGCCATACTCCAGATCCCCCAGGGGACATGCTTAGGACTTCTAAAGCCCAGGGTGGCTGAGAGGTCCACCTAGAACCAGAACTGAAGCCTCCCTACTTCAAGCAGCGAGTAGGTCAAAGGGCAGGGGGTAATTCAGGCCTCAGGGAGAAGAACCAACCCACAGGGAAGGAAAAAAAACAAAAATGGGAAGAGGAAGAGATGAGCCTACTGAGGCCACAGCCAGACCACAGAAATGTGTGGACCATACACAGGCAGTTCTGTTGGGTGAAAGACCAAAGGGGCACAGACAAAAGGGGACCCCCTAGCTTGGAAACCACCGACCTCATAACCAGCCTGGCACGGGGCTTTCCCCACCCTCACCTTGGCAGCTGTCCCCCTTACCACTACCTCCCCTCCATGCTACCAAGCAGGAAGCCCAGCTCTCTCACAATGCGGGGACAGCTCACAGAGAAACAGGCAGGGCCAGGGTGGGGAGACAGGCTGCAGCAACCCCCACCCCTCTCCTCAGCTCAGCCCAACCCTGCGACTGCCATATTCTAAGTCCTAGGGCAAACTGCCAGCAGGACTAGATGGTACCAGCCCCCTCCCAGCATCCTACCCTGGGGACCCACACTGCAGGGAATCCAGGAATACACTCCCCCCCAAGTCCTGCCTCAGGATATCCTTTTGGCTCTGACCCCAGACCAGGCCTGAGTCAGACTGTGCCCTGCCCCATGCCCCCCTCCACCCACTGACCCCCCAGCAACTTCCTACTCCACACCCGCCTACTCAGTTGGGGCTAGAACTAGGGGGAATCTCTTCCCCTCTCCATCCCCAGCTGAACAGGGAAGCCTACAAGGGGATAGACATAATAGGTCACAGAGCCCCACGGCCTTCCCCTTAGAGAAGAGGGCCTGCTGGACAAGGGAGAAGTGGGTGCAGGCTGTGTGTGTAGGGAAAGGCATGGTCTGCAGAGCCCCCACCTCCCCAGCCCCAAACACATGCAACCTGGGATCCTGCCCCAGAGCCCCTTGACACTGCAGCCTGGATCCCAGGAAGCCACAGGCACTCCCTGGGGAACGTGGTTTCCATCAGAACACAGGATGGGAGTAGGCTTGAGAACCATATATGAGGACAGATAGGAAGCACAGAGGTTCCCTGAATGGGCATCTCTATGAGCGAGAAGAACCCTGGTTAGAGGGGACAAGGGCTGCAAAATCAGTCAGACTCACACAGTCACAGCCACAGTCAGGCACAGCCAGATGCAGTCACAGTCTCCCCAGCACTCAGTTTGAGTAGGTGGCTGTGACTCCTCCCCAGAGACAGAAGTCTGGGGGGTCTTGGAGAATCTGGGGCATCAGAGACCACACACATTCAGCCTGAAAGGACCCCCTAGTCAAGTTCCCCAAGTACCCCTGCAGCCTGGTGGGGAGGGGTAGCTCCTTCCCCGCAAGAACCAGCGGTAGTGCCCACAGCAGACATCACCATGGCAACCAACAACAAACATCCCAGGAACCACAGTGGGACAGGAAGTGACAGCCACGTGACAGGAAGACATTTTTTTTTCTTAGTGTTGGGGGGGTGATGAAGATTGTTTGCAGCCCCTGGGGAATCAGCTGTCCCCCAGGTTTCTCCCACCTGGAGCTGGAGGGAAGGGGGACCACTAGGAGGGGGGCCAACCCCTCCTTGCTCTGCACAGTGGGTCGCGGGACTGACAGGGCTCTCCTTCCCTGACTGCCACTCATGGGTCCCCCCCTTAACCCCCCTCTTCTCCACTTCCTGCCGTGACTGGAGATCAGAGAACTCTCCACCGCAGCTTCCCCTTCTCAAGTCTCGATTCCTGGGCTGAAGGTTTCACTGTGGGGCGAGGGACAGAGAAGGAGAGCTGAGGACCTGCGGTAGGACCCAGGGGACAGAGGCTTCGGTGGGAGGGCCAGGATAAAGCCACTCCAAGGTAGGTGTGTATATACAGACACACAGAGAGTGGGTCACGGTGACACTGCCTGCAGGTCGCAGTGACACATGAAGACTTCCTGACCTCAGTAACTCTGGGGGGAGAGGGAACAGCCAAAGGACCCAGCCCTGGTGTGCCCCACTCTTGCCCTGTCCTGAGCCTCCAGGTTCATCTCAGGCATCTACTGGCCTCCCGAAAGCAAGGTCCCAACTGTGCCCAGCCCCTGCTGCCTCTCCCCTGGCGCCTCTCCCCTGCCTTTTGTGCTGAGGAATCCCCCTCACTGCTCCAAGGTGCCCGCCCAGACGAGGGCACCTTGGTTGGAGGTGGGGGAATGGAACCTCCCTCCACCCCCCTCCCCTTCTCTGCAGATGTCCCAGACTATATTTAGCCCAAACCGGGCGGCCAGCCAGACCCAGACTCCCCACTGGCCCAGAGCTGAGCTCCCAGTTTTTAGGCAATTAAAACATTAACAGAGAACCACCCCCATCCACACACCCCCACACCCCTAGCCCTGCCAGGGCAGCAGAGCTCTGAAAACTTGAAAGAGGGCAGCCCACTCTGAAGCCAGGGATGGGGTGGGGGTCATCAGGCAGGACAGGGGCATCATCCATGAGATCAGGTTGATACTTGGGTGGTGAAGGGGAAGGCTTTCCTTGTTCCAGCAAAAGGGAAAGGCATATCCAGTTGGGGGGTGGGGGGTGGAGTTGCCTAGCTGCAGAAATTACACCTGTCATTCTGCAGCCCCCTCCCTAGCAAGCTCCAGTTATAGGGCTGGGGTTGGCAACAGGTGCGGGCCAGCCTGGCAGCAGCCTAATCCCCTCACCAGCTCCCCAGGCTGACTGTGGTGCCTGGAGGTCCAGCAGGGGCCCTTTGTGGCAGGATGTTAAGTAGAAGGAGGTGTCACTGCCCAGAGGGGTGGGCAGCCCATGGCCCTTCTGTAAGAGTTGGCCCCTGGCCCACATGATGTGTGCTGAAGGGTCTAGGGAAGCCAGGGAAAACTTAGTTCCACAGCACCTATTTCATTTCCCCATGATGCCAGGTGGGCGGGCTAGAGTGTGGGAGGTCTGTCTGCCTGCCTCTTCCTCCTCCTCCTCCTCTCCAAATTCCAGGAACAGACAAGGGAGGCTCCAGTTGTGGGGAGAGAGGGAGAGCAAGCAGGCGGTCCCAGCTAGGGGGGAGCGAGGGGAGGGCGGGACTGGAGCGGGAGGCAAGATCCAGACGAAGCAAGAGACACCCACACCCGAGACACCCACACCCGAGCCAGACTGGGGACAGACACACCAACGCTGACACATTCTCACACTAGGCCAGGTCCCCACATGCCGCCCACCCTGCGGGGACACCCAGACACCCTCAGCCAATCCTGCCAATTCCCAGAATACTCCCCGGACACACACGAAGATCCAGGCCCTGCCCCCCACCATGCATCCCCCCACAAACCGTGTGGGCTCCAGACAGCAGCCAGAGGGTGGAGAGGGGAGTAGAGGGAGGAAAGACAGCAGGCGTCAGAGAGAATGTGCCGCCAAAGCCTTGGGAGCTGGGGTATCAGTTGCCATACTCCTTTCCCAAAACATAGTAAGTCAAGACAACCCTGGTCATCTTGCCAGGGGCCCTGCCAGCTTCCCACACTCCCAAAACTACTGACACAAGATGGGTGTGGGGTGCTGAGCAAGTGGAGATTACCCTGCTTATTCGTCACAGGGACAGGATTACCATCCCCAGATGCCCATCACCCCAGATCCCAGGTAGTGCTCCCAAATATTAATAGACCCCACAGAGGCAAAAACATAGCTACCCCTCCAGCCCAGCCTAAGTCCTGTCCTGCTCATGCTTCCAAGAGGATTGGAAACTAGGCATTGGGGTTTGTATTTTGGGGCAGGCCCCACCCTCACATCACATGGCTCTAAGGACCATGCCACCTGAGACTGTAGTCTGAGCAAGGAGTAGACTGGGAGGAAAGGTCTCAGAGGGCAGAGTCAGCTCCCAAGACTAAATGGGTTAGGGGAAGGGGAAATCATTAGCAGGGGTCTGGGTGAATGTCCCCAAAACAGACTCGAGGGGCCACTCAGAACTCAATGTCCTCTCCCCCATATTTAGATGGGGTGGCAGGAACCACGTCATGGCACGTGTGGGTGACTATGCCCAGTGGGGGAGGCACATGGGCGATCAGGATGGGGCTGCTCACAGCTAGCTTCCTGCCAGGCTGCCTCAAAGTTGGGAGTAGGAAGGAAACTAAAAAGGTATACCAGGGTGGCAGCCGGAGCATTTAGGGTCAGACTGGAGGGATAGAGATTTAGGGGCTATAGGAAGGAGGAGGTGGCCAGGATTAAGCCATTCCAAGCCCAGGATCTTCTCAGAACTGCCACTGCATCTGTGCCACCATCGCCAGTCTGATGGTGAAACCCCTGCAGTGACACCTCATGTACACTCACTCACACCCTCAAAATCCCTGCAAATCCAAGATCCTCGGCTCCCAAGAGCCTACTCCAGTCTGACCCTACTGACTTCTCTTTCAGGACACCACATGGCCCAGACTCCCAGGCAGTACTGATGTCCCAGCTCCTCCCAGCATACCATCTTTCACAGCCACAAACTCCCTGACTCCATAACCACCCCCTCTTCTTCCTCCAGGAAGAAGCATCACACAACCAACTCCAAATATTTTTTCTCTTGTTCCTTCCCCCAGCCTCAACCCCACCCACCCCTCCCCCAGGGGAAGCCCCAAGGCTCCAAGCCACCCCCACTCCAACCTGGGGCTTCTCTGGCACAGCCTCCTCATCAAGCCCTGTAGGAGACTTTAGGGCCTGAGGTCCAATTTCCTAGCAAGACCTGGGAGGTCCTTACAGAACCATTTCCCACAAAACAATCTTGCCCTATGAAGACTGCAGCCAGGGCAGGGTATAAGAGACAACCCGGAATGTCCTGGCCAGGAAACTGAGGAGGGGGAGTGTCAGAGGCAGAAGTGATCCTTGGAATTAAGCAGCAGGGGGTGGGGGGTGGGGGGTGTTCTCAGAAACAATCCTTTCCAAGAATATATACACATGTACACACAGCCAGCAGACAGAAGGCAACCTGGTTACAGAAGACAGAGCCAGAGGGGGGAGGAGGTACTCTTCCAGGCCATCACATTGGGCATCCTATCCAAGACAGGATGGAGGGTGCAGAAACATCTCCAAGGCTGGGGAGCTCTCCTGTCTGGTTTCTGGATTAGTTGGTCCCCATCCCTACCCTAGCACACTGGAGGCCTGTCCTTCGCAAGGAGCAGCCTGACAATAGGGCAGTGCCCAGAGAGGAGAAGAGGGGACACAGCCAAGCTCATTTCCCAGCCGCCCCGCCTCCACAACCCCACAACAGGCGCACACACACACACATCTGGCCAGCAGCTTCCAAGCCTCGTGGGTGGCACCAGGTCCCAGACACCCTCAGCAGAGCAAAGTCGACCAGTCTATTCTGTCTTCCCCTCAACCCAAAAAGCACCCACACCCCATGGTCGCATAAGACCCCAGGGACACCCCTGCATACATACTGCATTGGCTCCTGCACCCAATTCTGACAGCTCCCCTCACTCCACGGGGGACACCAGCTGAGCGGGCCCCGCCCCTGGCCGGTTCCCTATGGTGGAGGTGGGCCCCCTGGCTGATTCTCCCCAAACCACAGGGCAGCTCAGATAACAGGAGGGAAAAAGGGAGGGGGCTAGTCCGTTGAGCATCCGATCTCTCCCCAAACAGGTTTGAAAGTCTTTTTGTTGTGCTTGTTTTTGAAGAGAAAAAGAGAGAGTAGGAGTTCCCAGCGGCAGTTCTGCAAGGGCTCAAGCCCCGGGGACACACGCAGCAGACGGCCCCAGACGCCTCAAGGCTGCGCGCGAAGACAAGGCGCAGGCAGACGCACAGACGGGGCTCCCCCACCCTGGACACGGCGGCAGCGAGTTGGGAAGCCCAGGAAACCCCGGGTTCCCCGTCGGAAGCCTCCCGGCACCCAGTCCCCTCCCGTAGCGCTTATCTGGGAAGGACATGGGGCCCCGACGCCTGCGGGAACCAGGGGCTCCCCAAAATCCCCGGGGGAGGAGTTACCTCGCAGCCGGGGGACGCAACCCGTTCGGGGTGCCCGCGAGCACAACGTCTGCCCTAACCCGGCGCCCTGGTGCTGTTCAGCATCAGGGTGCGGGGTCCCGGGAGAGGAGCCGTCCAGGGGGCCGCGGCTCAGGGGCGCGGGGCGACGGCAGCGGCCATAGCGAGTCACGTGCGGAGGCTGAAACTTTACCCGGAGCCCCAGACTGTAGGGGCGGAGGGTACGGAGCAGAGGTGGGGGAAGGCCCTCTCCCTCAGGCCCGCCCAGTGACCAATCATCAGTCAGGGGCGGATCTACAGGATCACCCCCGCCCCCACCTCTCCTTAGCAGACCCCGGGAAGGGCGAGTCTTAAAGGAGCCGCTCCTAGCAGAAGGCTAGACCGTGGGAATCTGGGAGAATCCCTCCCTCAGACCCGAACCGAAAATTCAGAGCGAGGAGGGGGTGATGTTCTAAGGAAAGAATGAAAATAGCGCTCGGTGAAGACCGCAGCGTGTGGTATCCTACACTCCTTTCCCCCGCGACCACACACACTCCCACACGTAAACCCAAGAAGAGAGGCGGCGGCAGAACCTGGAAGTGAGTGCGGTGACTCCTGCCCTAGCTGTCAAGCCCCTGAATCCTATAATTATAATCCTCTTCTAGGGACCAGCTGGAACTGAGGCTGTGTGACCTTGACCAAGTCACTTCCCTTCCCTGGATCTTAATTATCTCATCTTAAAAAAAAAAAAAAAAAAAAAAGTCGAGGAGTAGATCTCCCCCAAGTACATTTCTTTCTCCAAATAACTCTCCAGCTCCAGTGGGTACTAGGAACTCTGGCACAACCCAACCCCTCCACCCCCCTTAAGGTACACTTCTCAAAGGGCAAAGACTTTTGGATCTTCCAGTAGGGGCGCCCAGGAGCACCCCTCCGTGCTCAAAGACAGACTCAAGCTTCTTTCTCCTGAGCAAGTCTGGAGAAGCCAGGAACGCTCTTGTTCATATTCCAGCTGGACAGGATCTGAATCACCATCCATCTGAGAGACCCCAGTCTCCAACACAGCCATGACCCTCCTCCCAGCCTGCTGCTCTGTTTGGGAGGATCCTGTCCCCATCGCTAGCAGTCCACTGGCGGGCTTAGGGGAAAGCAAAGTCGCTTAGGGAATACTCCCCTCTCGCCCTGTTCCCAGGCAGAGAAGTGGCCACAAGTGCCCCCACAGGACTTCCCACTGGAAGGGGAAGTGCTGCGCTCCCAGGCCTCCGGCCCAGTGAGAAGACTCTCAGCCTGACCCGGTGGCAGAGCTCTCAGACCCACTGGTCCGACGGCCCCGCTTTACAGACAAGGAAAGAGAGGCCAAGAGCAGGCACGGCGTTTTGTCCACAGTCGCACCGGTTGCAGAGCCGGGTCTAGAATTGAAGTATCTGATTGTCTGTCCCTGGCTCTAGCCCAAGAGCCATAATAAGGTAGGACAAGCCAGGATGGCGGGACGCTCTGCCGTGAGGGTTGGCGCACGGGGAACTGCCCCGGCAGTGCCGGGCCGCGCTTCCTCAGGCCCCTTCCCGCCGCTGGGCCGGAGCTGTCTCCCGCTCCCGTCTGGATTTCCGTCCGCCGGTGCGAACCTCGCGCCTAGCCCCTCCCGCCCCGTCCTGTCCAGATTCATCCGCAAACATGCGCTCAGCCGGCAGGAATGCGCCAATGGCTCCCAGATGTGGACGCCACCGCTTAACCCCTTACCCCACAGCCGCGTTCCCCCAAGGGCCTTCAGCCTGAGCCCTGCCAACAGCTGGGAGCTCTGCCCAGGTGAGGAACCAGCCCAGGACTGAAGTCAGCGCCAGCCCACCCCCAGTGCCCACAGGCACCTCCCAACCTAGATTCTACTAGTCTTCCTTCCTTGAGGCTAGAGGGGAAGGCTCATGGACACAAGAATGCAAGCATGCATGCGCACAGCTACACTGCCTCCCACGTGGCACGACCTTCAGGTACACCTGCCATCATAGGGTCAGGCATCCTGGTACAAATGCACGTGCACATTCAGGACAGGGTTGTGTACAACCCCAAGACACATGTATGCACATCTATTCATGAACAAGTACATACAAACACAATTTGTGCCCAGACGAGGGCATGAAGTAGAAGGGGCACACTTCTACACAGACACAAAAGTAGGCCCATGTGTGGATGAGGGAAGAAATTTATACACACAAACCCACACCCCACATGGGTCACTCACACAAGACCAGCACCCATGCGTACAAACACACAGAATGCACATCTTTGGGGCATTTCCTTCCTGCCCAGGGCAACCAGTACCACCTGTCCAAGGTCCAGCTGTACCCAAGCTTGACTGCAGAAAGCAGGAGAGGTCCCCGGGTGATGAACCAGGAGTCTTCAATCTGCAGCAGCAGCTGAACTCCAGCTGTGCTGGGCTCATAATAGGGCTTCCACCACCCCCTTCCACCACGGACCCTGATGCAGGAGGAGAGAAGAGTACCCAAGAAGCAGCAGGAAACTAGCAGAGAGAGAAAAGTCACAGGCTCAGGGGCACCTCACTCTTTAGGAAGGACGCTCCTTGGGGCCTACCAGTTCTTCGCACTGGGAGATAGGCTGGGGGAGGAGCCTGAGCCACTGGTTTCCCAAAACAAGGATCCCTCTTCAAACTAGAAGAAGAGAAGGAAGAGAGTCTGGACAAGCAGGGCCGGTGACAGCTCTCAGTAGTCAAAAAGAGATAAAATATAGCTTTGAGACACCCTAGGGGGGCCCACACTTCTAGTACAAGGCTGTCTTCTCACAGCCTGTGGGAACTCCTGAAGAACAGCATTAAGTGATAGTCCAAAGAGAGGATGAGACGCAACTGGCCCTCCAAGACCACCAAGATGGTGTGGGAGTTTTCTGTTGGAACCAGCTCCAGCTGACTCCTCTTCCCTTCCCAAGCCTCCTTGCTCATCCCAAAAGGAGCTCCTCCCACAAGTACCTTAATAGTCCCACTCCATTTCATTCTCACAGTCCTAAAGGGGCAGGCTCCTGTTACCATTGTACAGATGAGAAAACTGAGGCTCAAAAAGAAAATTGCCTTCCTCAAGGTCATACAGCTTGTCAATGGCAGGGCTAGGACTCAAACCCAGGCCAGGTATGGTGGCTCACACCTTTAATCCTAGCACTTTGGGAGGCTAAGGTAAAACAATTGCTTGAGTCCGGGAGTTTAAGACCAGCCTGGGCAACATAGCAAGACCCTGTCTCTTTTTTGTTAAAATAAAATCCATATATATATATATATATACATACATATATATAAAAAACACAATCAATGTTCCCTCCTCAACTCTCCCCACCCCTGTTTACTCCAATCAAACATGTATCATGCCACTCTGTGCCCTGCTACCCCTTCCTTCACTCCTCAATGGATCACAAGGGAGAAGCAACATCCTTGCCTGGCTCTGCAGGTTTATGGGTGGGGCCAGGACATGCCAGAGAGAGAGCAGAGAAGACACTGGGGGCTGCACACATAGCCCTCCACCCCCACCGCAAGTTTGGTGCCCACCTGCCTAGCAGGCATGGCTGGGTGACTCAGCTGCATCCGGGGGAGATGCCAGGGCAGTGACTCACCTACCGAGAAGAGCTGAGCCTGGCACCTTGCCAGCCCCAGGACAGAAGCGACTTAGTCACCACCGAGACTGTGATGCCCAGCAGGCACAGCCCAGGGATTGGAGACAGGCAGACTGTCCCTCCATGGCTACATGCGCCCCCTGGTGAAGAACGGGCCTCCTGGCATCCTGGAGCCAGCAATGGCTGTGCCAGCCCCTACCCCCTCACCACTGCCCACCCCCACCACACCAGGCCCTGTTGCAGTGCCAACAAGTTTTGTGAGACCCCTGGGCTTCCCTGCCCCCACTACAGCCTGCCTATCACTCACCACCCACTCTCCCACCAGCCCCACCTCCTCCTGCCACCCAAGTTGTACCCAGGCTGTGAGTCTCCTTTAACATGTCCTGGCAGCACTCCCTGCCCCCACAGCCCCTCTCACCCTCTCCCCCCATACACACATGCACTCATACACACTTCTGCCAGCCTTGCTTCTGCCAGCAGCTGCTGAAGTTGTTGAGCAGGAGGGAAATCGGGAGGGTGGGGTGCAGGGATTGAGTTACCAGAGGTGATAGGGTGGGTTGTCACCCAATCCCTTCCCCAGCTAGTCCCGACCACTGCCCCACCCCCCCCACCCGCCATCTCTCCCTCACCCACTGGCCTCCCTCCCCACCTCTGGGTGGCAGTCTACTGCCCTTTAAGCCCCTCCACCCAAGCTAGAAAATAAATGTTCAAGAGTATTTGTCATGCTAAGACCAGCCCAGTATATGAGAAAGAATGAGAAAGAGATGAACAGAAGAAGTAATTCCTGTGCTCAGTGCTCTGGCTACAACCCTAAATATGTGTATGCGAGCTGGAAGGGGACTGGGCAACTCCACAAGTCCCAGAAGAGTTGGTGGGGCCCAAGGGGAGTTGACAGGCTGAACAGCCTTAATCCATTTGCACTATTGATTTCTCACACTAGTGATGGGGGGCATGATAAATCAGCTCCCCAGAGACACAGAAACTAAGTGGAGAAAAGGGGAGGGGTTCCTGCTCCACAACTGGTGGTGCACCAAGACCTGCTTGGTAGGTTGGGGGTGGGCAGCAGAGGAACAGCTGTTGAGTGGCATGAGGTAGGGTAGGGAAGAGGGTGTCACATTAAGGCATATCTGGAACACTTCCTTCCTGCTGGGTCTGAATTTGAAGGAAGAAGGTCGGGGACAGATGCACCACATTTGGCTACACAGGCGTGCTGCCTTGAACAACCCCAGGGGGCGCCATTCACATCATAGTATGTGGAATAGCTCCCCTGCTGCTATGCAACATGGTGGTCCTTGGGGAGAGGCTGAGGCAGAAGACAGAAAGCAGACTGAATTCTGTGGGACCACAATTCTCTAGTGAGTCTTCTCCCCATACACACCCCAACTTGCCCCAACTTTCCCTGCCTCCCCCTGCCAGGGGACTGACCTGGCGGTGGGGGGGCCCTTTCTGACTACTGATCAGAAGCTGGTAGCAATCTGCCTACTCCTCAGCCCTGCTCCCTTCTTTTGTTAGGGAGATTGGCAAACAACCACCATGACCCACAGGTCCTGAGCAGGGCAGGAGGAGGGCTCACAAAGGGCTCTGGGGGAGTCTGGACATCCCTTCTGTAAGGTGTCTTCTAGCCCCAGAGCTCACCAGCCTCTGAGCCTGCTGGAACCTGTCCAGCACCTCCATTCACACCAGTGGCCACAGGCCACCCAAACAAACCCAACTCTGACCTCCTTCCAGCCTGGACACAGACTCTCTCCACATGGAGAGACTTATAAACAAACCAAGCTGGGATGTACAGAGACCCTGCACAAACAAGCAGAGGGGGAAATGGACCAGGTGTGCCTGGCTTGTGGTCCTCCTTGCTGCAGTATGGGAGGGAAGCACACTGAGGTGTGGTGAGGAATCATGACAACAGAAAAATGGTGCAAAGGGAAGGCCTAGGTTCAGGTCTCAACACAGCCAGTGACTGATCGAGTGTCCTCTCTGGGCCTCAGTTTCTTTCTCTGCGACAGCAAGGGATGGTCTAGATAGCCTCTAAAACCCCTTCCAGCTCTGAGTCCAGTTGGATAAAGAAAACCCTGAAAGGTGCCAGGACTCTTCCACCCAGTCCAGTCTAGCCCATCTACCCGGTTCAAGCCCCTCTTGGTAAGATCTTCCCCCTGCTCCACATGCCTCCTTGCTCTGTCTTCTGCCTTTCTGGCCCTTCCTCACTCCTCTGCCTGCCTGCTTACCCTCACCTTGGCCAGCCCCTCTGCCTGCCCCGTGCTTTTCTGCACGTCCCTCCTGCCAGGGGACTGACCAACTAAAAATAGTCCCTGCAGCCTTTCTCGCCCACAGCTGCCCAAAGAGCAGGAAATAAGGGGGGCAGGGAGGCCCATGCCCTGCCTTCCCCCCACTGACTCCCAGGTCAGAATCATGTCCAGTACTCCAGCCTGGGACTAGTGCCAACTCGGCCATCTGGGGGCATCCCACACCCCTTCCCTAGTGGGGAGGCCTGCTCATAAGTGCCTGCAATCACAGAGCTGCCCCTACCCTGTGGGAGGAGGAGAAAGGAGGCAAGTGGTCTAGAGAGAAACCTTCCCAATTTCTGACAAATCAGTGCCAACCACATTGTGGGCACTCAGAGGGCAGGGCCTGGCTCCACTGACTGGTCTTTTGAGGGCAAAAGGAATTGGCGTGGGGAAGTTGTGACAGTTTCCTTCATCCTGGCCCAGCTGGAGGGAAGACAAAATAGTGCCCCAGCCTCAATTATGTTAGTCCCTTGCTCCCCAAAACACAGGGATTTTGATAGCCACCCCCAGATACCATGGGAAAAAAAGCTAAAAAATGAGAGCAGAAGATGCTTTACAGAAGCCTAGAGGCAAGAATAGGCCATGCCTGCTAGGCTGAGCATGTGCTGCCCCCAAGCTGAGTCAGGGGCTAGGAGGGAGAAGCTGGGGTGCTACAGTGCCAGAGGCTACTGTGCCCCCACACCATCCCACCTGGGATTCCTGACACCTCCCAACCCTAGGGGAAGGCCCTCCCCACACAGGAGGAAGGAAACCAGCTAAGCGACTCTCTGGAGCCCTGCAGGGGAGCCCTGCACCACAGGCAGGCGGGAAACCCAGGAGTCCTGGCACCCAGCCCAGAGAGAGTGAAATACCTTGAAGGGGAGGAAACAGCCCAGATTGAGGCAGACATGTGGCACCCCCAGAAGCTCCCAGATGTGACCCATAAGGAGGTACTGGCCAAAGGGGCTGGATGAGCCAAATGAACACATTTCTGAACAAGAAGAGAGAAGAAAGTGGGGCTATAGGGATGAGGTGGCGGGGGTGGGGGCCGCCTGGCTCATCGTTGTCCTTTCCTCCTTATCAGAGTCAGAGATACTGACATTAAGGCCATCAAATATCAACCAGGTCCTCAGGACCTTGGTGTGTTTCCTCCTCCCCTAGTCTCCAGACCCCAGCCTGTTCATTCCTGAGCTTCCTCTGGCACCCCTTCCTTGGGGCCAAGCCAAGTAAGAAATCAGCAGGCCCAAGGTGGTGCTTGGGAGGCCAGGGCAGTGCCAGGGGCAGTCCTCATACCATCCTCCCACTGGCTTCCCTCCCGCCTGCTCTTAGCCGCCACACATATCTCAGCTGTCGAATCCGATTAAGGCTTCTACCCAGTGAGCCGGACAAGGAGGCCACTGGGCAGGGGAGAGAGAGACAAGGACGCCAAGCAGGGACGGCAGAAGGAAGGTGGAGACATGGCTCAGGGGAGAAAGTATGGGGCCCCAGAGGAAGAAATGCCTGGTGGAGAGATCTGTATTCTCTGACCACAGGTGCTCTGGCAACAGCTACAACCTGTATTAGGGGAATTCTGCAGTACCCCGGGCAATAGCCCTGCCTGGTTCCTCCATCCCCCAGATGGGTAAAGGATGAGGGAAGAAAACTGAAGGCAGAGAGATTGACCTAGATTTAGGAAGGATTCCATCCTGGATCCCCCCAGCCATTACTACCGTTTGGACTGAGCTTTACGATACATCATCTGTGGGGTCTTGGTGTCAGTGTCCCTGCTTGCTACTGATAGCCATTTTTACAAATGAAGAAACTGAGGCTTAGCAAAGGGGAAGACCTATATAAACACACATAAGTAACCAGGCTAAATCTCCAGTTCAGGCCTCTGATTCCCAGTCCACTGCTCACACTCAGAATCTCTACTTTCCTTCTTGGATCAAGACCAGAACGAAGTCTGAAGCCACTCCATTATCTACCCTGTCTTCCAAAACCAACCCTTAGGGGACCTGGGGAGCCATGGAAGAATGCAGAGCACACCCCACACCTAGACAGAGCTACCAGATGGGGACATGCAACCCACCCCTACCACACACTGAGAACTAGAGGAGTTCCCTCAGTGTGACCAGTCTGTTCTATCACCCCCTCCCCAGTCTACTACCCCCAGAAGCAAGATATACACTCACACATGGTAACTCAGACAGTGTACACCCTTCCTATAAACCCACCAAACCAGAATGGCATGCCCTAGATCATCAGAGAGCAGGGCCTGTCGGCCCACCACAGGAGAAAAATACGCTACTGTAAACAGTAGGTGCCATCTAGCCCTCTCCGAGAGCATGTGGGGGCAGGGGGCAGAAGCCTGGGGACCTTGTAGCTCTAGAGTAACACCAAGAGCCTGAGACTCTGAAAGCAAAGGAGCTCAGGGAGCTGGCAAGGCTGGGTGACCCCCTCAATCTGGTCCACACCCCCTTCCCTAGCCATCTGGACTGAGCCTGTTCTGGCCTGGGCCACACTCTGGTATCCCTCCCTTTCAATGCCTGCAGCCACCTCTATCCAAAGCTTCTAGATCTTACAACCACATTGTCAACACATACACACAGGGGTGGGGTGGGGGCTTCTGCAGTAGGTGTTGAGATGTTGCCAGGGATGGGGGCTCTAAGCTGAAAGAACTTTCCCAGAGGAAAAGGTCACCAAAATGCTCACAACCTCCACTACCCTCCAGCAAAGCCCTTGGCCACCCAAGTGTGAGATAAACCTGGAAGGGGACGCTAGTTCCCCTACAAGGTGAGTAGGGAGTGGGGGCAAAGTCCTGAGCTCTTTGGGCTAGGAAGCAAGAAAGAAATCCCTCGGGAAAGCTCAGGTCCCTCTCTGGCTCTCTTCTCTCTCTGTTACCCCAGCACTTGCCAATTTTCTAGTCTAGGTGAGGTGGGGGAAGGGGTATTAGGCAATACTGCAAAGGAGGGTGCAAGGGCGTGGGCCTGGGCAGACCTTCCCCCTACTCCCCACTCTCAGCTAGAGAACGAGGACTGCCTCAGAAGAAATGCGGGAAGGGCGCTGGAGGGTGCAGGGGGCTCTGAGCTTTCAGACACCCCACTGTTCTGAGGCTCCCACCTCCCAGGACTACAGTGAGTGACAGGAGAGGAGGGATGGGGAAAGCCAGAACTGGCGAGAGGGAAACGGCTAGATCAGAAGCAGAGGCCAGAGTCAAAGGCGGCCAAGGAATAATTGGGAAGGGGTGTGTATGGTCCTACCTGGTCAGGTGTGTGCTGGCAGGGGGGCGATGGGGTTCCCAGGAGAACCGGGAAAGCCCTCTCAGCTCGATTCAGGATTCCCCCCTGCTTCTGGGTTAGGCTGCTGCAAAAGGCGCGGGTTCCCGTTGGGTCCTAAAGCCCACTCTCCAACCAGAAGGCTCTCCCCGCCCTCTTACACCAGCCCTGACTGGGTCCGCCGGCGCAGTAGAGGACTGATGGGGGAGAAATAACCCAGTGGAGCAAAGATGGGGGTCTGATCACCGGCTGGGGACAGGGACAGTTCCCAGTCTCAAATACACAGCATGTGGATAACTTGAGGATAGGATGACATAAAACAGGAGAAAATAGACATTTCTTCCTGCCTGTCCTGAGCAGATGGACTTAGGTTTTGGTACTGGAGGTGGGGTTAAGATCTCTTTCCCTGCCACTCCTGCTGAGGCATTTAGCTAGAAATTTGGGGAAGGGAGCATTCCTTTTGGTTGGATGCTCACTTCTGTCCTTTTCCTTGTGGACTGCAGGAGTCTCTTCATCCCTCCCAATTATTCTCAAGTGCCTAGGAGGCAGGCCATCCAGGGGGGAAAAAGCAGATTTTCAGCCTGTAAAAAGTGCAGGCTAAGTTAGATGGCAGCTGGAAACAGGTAGGACCAATATGTGTATATCTGGGTGTGTGTAGGGTCTGCAAATGTACTTCTATAGGCAAAAATAAAAGCAGGTGGGGTTAGGGAAGAAGAAAAAACAAAAAATGACCTTGGGCTACATCTATTACTGGAAAGGGTAATTGTCAGTGGAAGAACAGGATGCAGAACCTAGAGGTCAACTAGGGCCCCTACCCAGCCCTCAATAAGGTCCAGATCTTTATGACCAAAATAAACAAGTTAAAGAGAGAATATTTTCCTAGGTACCATTCTGGATAAATATAGGGGCAGAGGGACCTCAAAACAATAGATCAACTTCAAGGTCACTGATTCAGTTTAGTATAG
The DNA here is from genome assembly GCA_963573385.1 of Cacajao melanocephalus. Lineage (NCBI taxonomy): Eukaryota > Metazoa > Chordata > Mammalia > Primates > Pitheciidae > Cacajao > Cacajao melanocephalus. The sequence goes on along the minus strand of CAUYLG010015104.1, from coordinate 34,902 downwards.
CCAATCTTCTCAGTAGCTCAAAGGGAGAATTCAGGTTTGGTGGGCTAGATGAGCAAGAGAAAGGTAGATAAGAATTCTGAAGTTGTGGATTAAGAACATTTTGCAAGGAGAGTTGCACATATCTTTAGCAGCAGATCAGGGAAAATGTCATGAGGAGAAGGGCCAGAGGAAGTCAGGGACAGACTAGAGAGGAGAGGGCATGGCCTCTCCCTAGAAGAGAAGACACCAGCAATGCCTCCACCTCTTTCTGTCTTGCAGGAAGAACTCAGAAAAGGAGCTGGGCAGTAAGGATGGAAGGCCCCAGGGTGGAGTCCATGGGGTGAGTTTAGGTCAAGCCTTTCACCCTAATGTGCCTCACTTCTCTCCTAGCTGTTAAACAGGGCTCTTCGTTCTTCCCAGGCAGTTAATGAGTGTTTACAAAAGGGCTTGGAGATCCTCAGATCTCAGCTGGGCCACCACTACAGTTATAAAGTTCAATAAGAGCTGAGTGTTATTTGGGGAGAGGAGTAGGGGAGAAGGAAACAGACTACTCTCTTACAAACTAAGGATAAAACTAAGCTCAGAGAAGCACAAGCCTAGCTGCTGCCACAGGATATCCTTGTGCCCATGGATGGAGGTCACCCCACCCCCCATCAACCACCACCAAAGGCTGGCCTCCAGCTAGCTGTAGGCAGAACCCAGACTAGCAGCTGGTCTTCATTAACTCCAGCTTTTTCACCCCCCACTGTGAACCCACAGCTTCTACAGGCCTAGGCTAGAGGGGGCTGCCCTAGCTCGACCTTGCAGCTGACACTGGGGTGGGGGGCACCGCACTAAAGGCCAAGTTACCAGCTGAAAAGAAAGTCGAAGCAAGAGTCCTTTTTCCCCTTGGGAGCAAGAAGAAAGCAGTGTGGGGTTGAGAGGGTGGAGGTGGGGGAATTTAGGGCAAACAGCAGGCAGTGAAGTCAGCTGGATTGAGGCCCAGAAACCCCCACACCCTGGGGCCAAGTCTTACTCTAGCTTTGCTTTCAGCCTAAGTCTTGGCGAGGCCCCAAACTAGGGAAGGCCCTGGTTGCCCCTTTCCGCCTCCCTACCCCCACCCTTATTAAATACACATTTTATCTCTCAGCATCTTCATTATCTTAACTGAAGGAGACAAGCAGTGGATGGCGGCAGCAAAGAGCGTCAGGAGAGGGGGGTGGTGCGGGGAGCAGGCGCACCCTTGTTATAAAGTGCTGATCTAGCTCTTTCAGGCAGTGTGGGAAACAGAGGAGGGATCAAAGGGAGTGAGGCTGATTCAGAACTCAATTAGAGCTTTTTAAAAAACGAAGCTGGCTCTCTCCTTTTGCCAGTCTTCAGCCTTTACCCAAGCCCCTTGCACCCAATTAACTTCCACTGCCAGTGTCTTGGGGCTGGAGCTGAAAATCAAGGGGAGGCCAGAGGGCACACATTCTCCCCTTACAGAACACACCTCTTCTAAGAGGAAGACCTACACTGTTTGTAGCTTAAGAGAAGGTACCTTATCTTTTCAAGAGGACCCTGAGATCAGAACTTTCCCTAAGTTAAAAAGGACATCAAAGGTGGGCTCCTCCCTAAACCCTTGCCTAGAGACCCAGATTCTGGCCGATCTAGCCACACCGCCACACCGAGTAACATCCAGACAAGCAGCCTGTCGATAAGACTCTCGCCTCACAGCCAAAGCGTCCCACCAGCAACATGGAAGGTGTCTCAAGCAAAATGCCACTACATCAGAGGGAATGATTGGAATGCATCTGTGAGGCTAACAAATGCTCCAAAACTGTGCCAAGACACATTTTGTAAGACACAGCACCCTTCTTATGCGGGGGCCTGCTCCACCTCTGTGCAAAAGAACCACCAACATTTAACTTCAGCTTAGAACTGTCCTCACCATGGAGGGAATAGCAGCATCTTACATGGTTCATTTATCTGGTCAACAACTACTGAGTACATACCAGGTATTAGGCACTATACTAATTGCTAGGGACAGATACAAATGTAAATAAAATTTCAATATTGGCTCTCTTGTTCTCCCCCAGCAGTCAAGGTAACACCTCTCAAGATATTTTTTAAAAAATACAACCTACGTCACATATTATTCCCAACTTCTCATTCTTATTGGTGTGTCTGCTTTTTCTTTTTAGAGACAGGGTCTCGCTGTCACCCAGGCTGTAATGCAGTGGTATGATCATAGCCCATGCTGAGTTGAACTCCTGGGCTCAAAGCATCCTCCCACATCAACTTCCTGAGTAGCTAGGAATACAGGTGCATACCACTATGCCCAACTAATTTTTAAGATTTTTTTTTGGTAGAGAAGCCGGGGGAAAGGTTCTCACTATGTTGCCCAAGCTGGTCTCAAACTCCTGATTTCAAATAATCCTCCTGCTGTCACCTCCTCCCAAAGTGTTGGCGTTACAGGCATGAGCCACCACACCTAGCTTGATGTATATTCAAAGGGACGCTTAATAAAGTTAAGGAGCAATGTGAGTCAGTGGTAGTGGGGGACATAGAGAGAATAAGGCTCTGCCAACTTTTTAATCCCTGGGTAGCTTGGACCTCACACATTTTGCTTTTTTGAGACAGAGTCTCAGTCTGTCACCCAGGCTGGAGTACAGTGGCGTGATCTTGTCTCACTGCAACCTCCACCTCCCAGGCTCAAGCAATTCTCCTGCCTCAGCCTCCAGAGTAGCTGTGATTATGGCGTGTACCATGGCATCCAGCAAATTTTTGTACTTTTAGTAGAGACAGTGTTTCGCCATGTTGGCCAGGCTAGTCTTGAACTCCCAGCCCTCCGCCCAGGCTGTAGTGCAATGGCATGATCTCAGCTCACTGCAACCTCCGCCTCCAAGGTTCAAGTGATTCTCCTGCCTCAGCCTCCCAGTAGCCAGGATTACAGGTGCATGCTACCATGCCTGGCTAATTTATTTTAGTAGAGACAAGGTTTTGCCACGTTGGCTAGGCTGGTCTCGAACTCCTGACCTCAGGTGATCCGCCTGCCTCGGTCTCCCAAAGTGCTGGGATTACAGGCATGAGCCACCGTACCCAGACTGGACCTCACACATTCTTGCAGCTAGCTAGCCACAGGCAAGTCTTCATTGAGCCAGAAATGTCTGTGGCAGCTCTGGGGTTGAAACACACACCAATTTATTTTGTCTATGCTCTTTCCATGGCAATACCCAACACGCTATGGAAGCTTAATCAGCTTCCTTGGGGTGGGGGAAGAGATTAACCAGGATATAGCACACACTCCACCACCTTCAAGAGGGAGAATGTAGGTCAGCATCTTTGCCATTACTCTAAGTGAAGCAGCCTATGATCCTGGCAAAAACTGCTAACCACAAGCCCATCCCATCCCACTAAAACTCCTACCACCTTCCTGTAGCTCTCAGCTTCAGTGAGAAAAGCCAGCAAGGAAAAAGCTTTCTTCCTCAGAGGTCTGAATTACACTTAAGACTACTGACAAACATATATCAGCTTTTGCTCCCACAAGGGCAGCGGAAGCCAAGCAGGGACACGAAGTCTGCTTCACGCATCATTGACAGAACCAACCCTGTTCCAATTGCTAAAGTCTTAAGAGCAGCAATGACCTAGAAATTGACAGTGGGGGGAGAAACAAAGAAAAGGAAACTAACAAATCAGTAGACAGAAAACCCTATTTCCAAATACCAGGAGAAAGGGAGAGAAAAGAGGTAGAGGGGAAAGAAATTTGGCCCCTTTGAATCTATCAATGTGATTTTGGCTGGAAGCCAGGGAGGATACATAGCAGCCCCACTGCGAGTCAAGCCATGTTCCTGACTCAAGCCCTACAGTTAAGAGGAAGGCGCCAAGCCTCAAACACAACGAGGTGGGGAGGCTGCTCCTTATTGGGCAAGATCCTACTGTGGACACAGAACAGACAGCAGCTGCCCACAGTGTGGAAACAAACTGTAAAGCAGTCACGTCTCTTAAGGCTGCAGCATCCAATAAAATGTAATTTAAATCAAGCTTCGCATCTGTTCTCAATCCCATTCAGTCTCTGCTTTCCATCAGCCTTCGGACAATCTTTACAATTATGACTGTTAACCCTTATAGTCCCAGACACTTTCCGACCTTCTAGTTATAGAACTGTGTTTCCCATGTGCAAACTACCTTCAGAGGGAATGAATGCTCTAGTAAACAAGTGTGAGGGTGAGAACCACATTCAGACTCATGCCTACAGACTATCTTGTGCTACACACTCCAGTGGGTAGTGTTCATTTCAGAGCTCTCTCTGCTTTCCCTGCCTCTATCCCATACCACCTGTTGGAGCTCTGATCACATTACAAGGATACAGTGGGCAGGATGAATGAAACAGTGGCCAACAGATCATTTGTACACGTATCAAGTTCCCAGATGGAAGGCCATGTCAGAAAGGTAGAGGCAGCAGCAGGAGAGCTCAGGGTCACTGGCTCTCAGATCATTCGTATCATACATGGTTTACATTTCAAGCATTTGCTTAAGTTATAAAAGTACAGCAATCTCCCAAACAAATCAGATGAGAACTTCCCCCTTTCCCCCAAAACTATCTCAGCCCCAAGCATCCACTTTCAAAGTAGTCAATGTTATAATGGTGCCCTCTGGTGTCTCAGTCACAAATTGCCATTTAATGGCACCAAACCAAACCCAGAAGACTCTTGATTAACCAACCATATGGACTAATTTATCTAAGACTGGAAAAAATGTGTTTAGATGAAAACCCAACTCCAAACTAAGGCATCTTGAAACAAGTGGTTTCATCTAAGGACTGAAAAGACTGTGGGACAGTCTAGGAAGAAATTTTCACATTTACTTCTGAAAGCATGAGCGCTCTTGAAATGTAATTGCTTAAAAAGACAAAGAATACAACTTGAAAATAAATATATTCACAATCTGTAGTTATAGTCTCCTTACAACCCCAGCGCCCTTGGAGGTGTCCAAGAAACTCAAAAGAGCCTTTAAAATGTCACAATGTCGTAGTATCTGCGCCGTGAACATAGTATACTGTAAAAATAAATAAATCATTTAACCAGTATCCTCCAAACCTCTACATGGACTTACTTAATTTTTCTGGATCATTCTTTTACATTCTTCTTACCCTAACCTCAAAGTTCTGAACAAAATACACTCATGGCTGGGGGCGGTGGTTCACACCTGTAATCCCAGCACTCTGGGAGGCTGAGGTGAACAGATCACTTGAGGGTCAGGAGTTTAAGACCAGCCTGGCCAACATGGTAAAACCCCATCTCTACTAAAAATACAAAAATTAGTCGCGTGTGGTGGTGCCCACCTGTAATCCCAGCTACTCGGGAGGCTGAGGCAAGAGAATCGCTTGATCTCAGGAAGCGAACGCTGCAGTGAGCCAAGATCGCGCCACTGCGCCCCAGCCTGGCAATAGGGCAACACTCGGTCTCAAAAAAAACAAAAACAAAAACACACTCATGTTTGAGAAAACAAAGAGGTAAATATAGACACATTTCAGATCTGTATACTTGTAAGCACATTGGCTAGAGATACACAGTGGTAGAAGCAGTGAATGTAATTAAAAAGGATCTACCTGATCACTTTTATGGGTAAAAATAATAAGACCCAAAGATATTATTCTGTGCTAATATTAAAGAATCTATAGATTAAAATCCATTGGTTTCAAGTAAAAAAGGTCATATTGTTTTCAGACCTGAATGTGTAAAGCACTAAAATGAAGACTGTAGCTCTCTAAATGCCAGATAAATACTTTTGGGTGGGGTGTAAGAGAAGAATTTAAGGCAATCCAGTAGCTAAGATATTTCCAATTAAAGCTTTATCTTTCAGAGCATGCTCTATTTCCTTCTCTTCAATCTTGAAAGACACCTGGAAAAAAGAGAAAAGGATTTTTCATGCTGGAGAACTCACAAAAGCAAAGTTATCAGTACACAAACTTCTACCATATTAAACTTTTCTCACAAGAGGCAAGAAAGTTAAACACTTTTTCTTCCAATAGCCTGAAAAAATATTCATACCACACTCCCATCTTTACACACTTTAAACCTTAGCTAACAAAAAATGACTTGTTTAACTGTGGTCATCTTGTGTAACAGTAAACCTTTACTTTAGCATCACTCTACAAAATAGGACAATTAAAAACACTGTCACAAAAAAGCAGTTGTACCTTCGTCAAGCAGGTTTCCTTGTTTTTCTTTAATCCTAAAATGCCCCTGGCCTCCAAGAGCCCTGAAAGTGACAAACACTCTGACTGGTCCACAGCCGCCACCTGCTGTTTGCGACAGACTTTACTATAGGCTTCATATAACTGGGAGGAAACAAGGGAGAACAAATGCTGCTTAAAAGTCACATTGCTTATAGCCTTTAGTCATTTAAGAAATGTGAGTCTGAGTTAGCAAAAAACTTATCTGAATACCCTATTTCTTCCTCTTTTCAATAAAATCCTTGAACAGTCATTCTGTAGATATTCCCAAAAGTCTATACAGTAACGTAGGAAAGGGGCTTTATATATTTCATAGAGAGATGCAGAAATGAAGGGGAGCATGGGGAAAGATTAATGGTAAACTCTCAACCACAACCCAAGGGAAATAGGTGCCTTTTATATAGCACCAGTATTAATTATCTTTTTTCAGATGGAGTCTTGCTCTGTTGCCCAGGCTGGAGTGCAATGGCACAATCTCAGCTCACTGCAACCTCCATCTCCTGGGTTCAAGCAATTCTCCTGTCTCAGCTTCCCCAGTAGCTGGGATTACAGGCACACACCACCATGCCCAGCTAACTTTTTGTATTTTTAGTAGAGACAGGGGTTTCACCGTGTTCCCCAGGCTGGTCTCAAACTCCTGAGCTCAGGTAATCTACCCTCCTCGGCCTCCCAAAGTGCTAGGATTATAGGCATGAGTCACCGTACCTGGCCATTACCAGTATTAATTCTTACTGTTAAAATCCATTTTAAATTCCTATCAGCTGAAGTATCATAGGCCTTTTGGAAAATATTTGCTCTGCAAAGCAGATTCTCATCTCTACCTCTGCTCCATCTGCTCCATCCCAACTTACCTTCCCCAGAGTGACCTCTTTGATTTTCAACTGCCTGATCAAGAGCATCAAAGAGCAGATCAAGATCTTCTGCTGAAGAGGGAAGGAATCGTGTGCTCCTTCTTGGCTCAAGGTCATTCTGTTACCATCAACTTCTGAAATGACTTGGGATATGTGAATAAGACCAACCCTCTTGGGAATCAAAGGCTCAGAAGGTGATTTACCTATAAAGTAAGTAAGTCAAGCTTAATTCGATTTCTAAAATATTGCGTGTGTGTATGCATGATGAAACAGATGATACTAAGTTTGAGCTAAAGGAATTTCAAGTACAGTCACATGGTGGCAAAGCAGAGGTTCCAACTCTAACCAGAGGCCAAAGGATGAGAGATAATGCTATTCTCTTAAAGATGTCAAAATAATGTGGATGACTTGAAAATTAGGGTTACCCTTTCTCTGGGCCAAATAGTGAGCTATTTTGTCCTATGGAATGTAATTTAATGTCAGAGGGACAAAACCTACCTCATGAAAGGACCAGACAGAGAACTACTGTATTCCTTTTCTTTTAGCAGGGTGGAGAACAAGATCTCTGTTGCTCAGGCTGCAGTGCAGTGGCACTAGCATGGCTCGCTGCAGCCTTGACTTCCTGGGCTCAAGTGATCCTCCTGCTTCAGCCTCCTGAGTAGCTAAAACTATAGGTGCATGCCACCACAGCAGGCTAGTTCCTACTATCTAAGAGGTATAAGAAAAACAGAATCGGCCGTGCACGGTGGCTCAACACCTGTAATCCTAGCACTTTGGGAGGCCGAGGTGGGTGGATCACCTGAGGTCAGGAGTTCAAGACCAGCCTGGCCACCATGGTGAAACCCCATCTTAAAAAAAAAAAAAACGGAACCTTGAAGCAAAGATGGTGACTGTGCCTGGTAATTAAGAAAGGAAAAAAAGGCCAGGCATGATGGCTCACGCCTGTAATCCCAGCACTTTGGGAGGCCAAGGTGGGCACATCACCTGAGGTCAGGAGTTTGAGATCAGTCTGCCTAACATGGTGAAACCCCATCTCTACTAAAAATATAAAAAATTAGTCAGGTGTGGTGGCAGGGACCTGTAATCCCAGCTATTTGGGAGGCTGAGACAGGAGAATCGCTTGAACCTGGGAGGCAGAGGTTGCAGTGAGCAGAGATCGTGCCACTGCACTCCAGCCTGGGCGACAAGAGCAAAGCTGTCTCAAAAAAAAAAGAAAGAAAAAAAAGTTGGAAAATTACCTAATATTTTGGAAAAAAATGATCAAATGTGTGGCTAAATGTGGAGAGTAAAGTCACTGCCATATCAGTCCTTCAGATGGCCTCCCCAAATGACCTCTGAGGTTTGGTTCACTTGCCCACGCTGATCAGCAATAGAGCCAACACTTGAGGAAACGTCACTGGGTATGCTAGCAGATAGCACCATCTTTTTTTTTTTGGTAATTTTTGTAGAGATGGGGTTTCATCATGTTGCCAAGGCTGGTCTTGAACTCCTAAACTCAAGCAATCTGCCCTCCTTGGCCTCTCAAAGCACTGGGATTATGGAAGTTAGCCACCATGCCTAGCCAGACATCACCATCTTAATAAAAGCCAGGGGTTGGGAAACTGCCAATAAGCTGCATAAGACTATATCCTTAGCAAACTGCTGTAGGAACAGAAAACCAAATACCACATGTTCTCACTTCTAAGTGGCAGCTAAATGATGACACATAGTGGGGACAACACACACTGGGGCCTATAGGAGAGTGGAGGGTGGGAGGTGGGAGAGGATCAGGAAAAAATAGCTAATGGCTTGAGCTCAGGAATTCATGACCAGCCTGGGCAACAAGGCGAAACCCCACCTCTACTGAAAATACAAAAAAATTGCAGGGCATGGTGATACGCATCTGTGGTCCCAGCTACTCAGGAGGCTGGGGTGGGAGGATGGCTTGAGCCTGGGAGGAGGAGGTTTCATTGAGCTAAGATCACACCACTGCACTCCAGCCTGGGTGACAGAGTGAGACCCTATCTCAAAAAAAAAAGACTATGGTCCCATTGTTTGGAGATGCACGAATTGCAAGACAGAGAGATGTGCTCTGTAACAACTTTTGCCTGAAGTCACTCCCTGAATCACTTGCAGTTGCCCCATAACAATTTACTTCTATAGTATTTCATTACCACAGAAGAAACCAGTATCCAAGTCTATACATTGGCACATATTGCCTACTATTAGCCTAAGTACTAATTTTGGCTACTTCTGAAATTATTTTTAATTTTTTTATTTTAGCAAATTGATGAAAAAAAGAACTTCATGCAAAACTATAATGCCAGAAACAGTTTTACTGGCAACCAGTGTAGGAGTCAAAAAGAAACAATCAAATCTTACTATTCTGTTTATAAAGACTACCACTGGATATCAAATACTGTAAGATATGTAGTTCATGGCCATTTACATTTGCCACAACCAAAACAAGGCTAAGGGAATGGAAAATTAATTTTGTCATTTGTGATAGTGTGCAGCTTACTGTAGCAATATGATCTTTTTGCCTCTACCCTCTAGACTTGTTTAAATGCTTGAGATATCCCAAGTTGAACTTATAATTCTTATGCTTCTTCTTATTATTTTTTAAGACAGAGTCTCACTATGTTGCCCAGGCTGGGAGTGCAGTGGCACGATCTCAGCTCACTGCAAACTCTGCCTCCCCAGCTCAAGCGATTCTCCTGTCTCAGCCTCCCAAGTAGCTGTGACTACAGGTGCACAGCATGCTTGGCTAATTAATTTTTTTTACTTTAAGCCCTGGGATACATGTGCAGAATATGCAGGTTTGTTACACAGGTATACAGGTGCCATGATGGCTTGCTGTACTAATCAACCCATCGTCTAGGTTTTCAAGTCCTGCATGTTCTCCCTTCCTTTGGGCCCCACCCCCAACAGGCCCTAGTGTGTGATGTTCCCCTCCCTGTGTCCATGTGTTCTCATTGTTCAACACCCACTTACGAGTGAGAACATGCAGTGTTTGGTTTTCTGTTCCTGTGTTAGTTTGCTGAGAATGACTGTTTCCAGCTTCAAACCCTACAAAGGACACAAACTCATTTTTTCTCCTTTGAGACAGAGTCTCGCTCTGTCACCCAGAATGGAGTGCAGTGGCACAATCTCAGCTCACTGCAACCTCTGCCTCCCGGGTTCAAACAATTCTCCTGCCTCAGCCTCCTGAGCAGCTAAGATTACAGGGGTGGGACACCATACCCAGCTAATTTTTGTATTTTTAGAGACAGGGTTTACCTATGCTGGTCAGGCTGGTCTAAACTCCCGACCTCAGGTGACCCGCCCTCCTCAGCCTTCTAAAGTGCTATGATTATAGGCATGAGCCACCACACCCGGCCAACTCATTTTTTATGGCTGCAAAATTAAAAAAATTTTTTTTGTAAAAACAAGGCCTCACTACATTGCCCAGGCTGGTCTCACAATCCCAGCCTCAAGCGATCCTCCCACCTTGGCCTCCCAAAGTCCTGGGATTACAGGTGTGAACCACTGCATGGGGCCTCACTGTTCTTTTACCCAATTCTCCATTATTTATCAGGCTTTGCTTTCACCTATATTGAGACCTAAAGTGCACTCAACATAAGCACCCAGAGAGCTGATCCAACCTCATTGTCTACAATTTTCATTTCTAGAGCTTGAAAAGAAAACTTACCCTGTCCTGGCCATTTACGCAATACCCTGGGAACTCATTTCCAGTAATGCATGAACTACAGTATTGGCAGGCAAGATTGAAATAAAGTAGATGAAACTGACTAAAAACACAGACACACATAAAAATGAGTGAGTCTGGATTTAACTATGTTCATTTCATCTTTCTACCTCTTTCCTCAGAAAAGCTAAGCTTCCAGTTACAAAGAAAGACAGGAAGGAGATAAACTACTTACATTCAGACAGTGGTTTGAGAATAGTCTGGCTTTTGACATCTGACTCTACAATTTCAACAGCTCTCCTATAAAAAAAAATTTTCTAAAATTAATTTAGTCTGAGCCAAACCAAACACCATACCAAACCACCAAGCTCAAAAGCAGGCACATTAATGACTCGCTCAAAGACTGCAACTATGACCAACGGTCATGTAGGCTAACATGGCTTAGCCTACATACATCCTATGTATAACTTTAAAATTACAATGTTTTGTAATTTTAAAGCCCCCAAAATAAAACTGTGTTATTTCTCAGATAAGGGGACTTAATTGCTTTGAAATAATTCATGGATGTCAGATTTGAGAAACTTCCGTGGTTTCCTCCTAATAGATGCCAAGTAGGTCATCGTATATTAAGCCAATGATAACATTTAGGGTGAGGAGAAAATGTCATGGTAGGAGAGGATATGTAGTGTGGGTCACTGACTAAAGGGAGCCAACACCACCCATACACACAAAACCTGACAGGGATATCTTCCGTTATATACACATAGGATATGTGTAGGCTAAACCACGCTAGCCTACATGACTATTGCTCATAGTTGCAGTCTTTACCCAAGTAGTTTGCTGATTAGAGGAAACTTTTAAATTCAGGATCATGCAATCTAGCAACAGGAAGAGCTGACTCTCCCACTGCTCTCTCCAAAGTACTTTGCCCACAGGAAGCCATAAGCCAGACCTGGATCTTCTGCATGGCAATAGGGGGAGGTTGGACCAGCAGGCCAGCACAGCAAGTATCATTTTAATGGACCCAGTGTCCCTACTGGGAAGGAAGAAATTTCATCAGTCAGCACAGAGGCTTTCCCCAGCAGGAGGGACAGGGGGATGGGAAAGGAGAAAGAGGTCTAGAGTACAACTGTAGGGGACCACCAACTGGAGGGAAGAAGGGGTGCTCACAAAAGGAAAGGAAGAGGAAAAAGTCTAAAGGCAAAGATGGTTCAGGTCCATAAATAAACCTGCTTGAGATCAGCTAATGGAAAAGTAAACTGGAGTCTTTTTTAATACAAATGTAATTAACCAATCTATAATCACCACAGGGAGTGCCAGCAACATCTCATTTGTTTCTCCCTCTGTAGGTAATGGACTGATAATGTTTCAGACATTAACACGGTGGAAATCCACAGCTCCCCACTGAGAAACAAGTCCTCCTTTCTGAGCGTAAAAAAGTAGCAGAACTGAGCCTCTTAAGCCACATTCACTTGAGTTACACGAGACAATTAACAGCATTTCTTTTTTTTTTTTTAATAAAAGCAGCCAACAGTGTCATAACTCACCTGCAAACATCTAGCGCTTTGCGAACATCTCCTGAAACAGCAGAGACTTTGCGGGCACAGAATTGAATTGCAGCATTGTCCAGAACCTGATCTCTAGATACCTTCAGACGAGACATAGAAGATGACTGTTTGAACTATAAGATTCTCCCTCTGTAATTTAGGTCCCAAGCATAAATATTTTCACATTTAACCCTAAACTTGATTGGCAACTCTTTAGGGTCAAAAAGATGACTTTTCTTCATAAATAATGGAGATATTTGAGAATTTTCACACATTTAAGCATTTTGTAGGGATGTGGTACAGGTTCATAAATGGAAAAAAAGCAATCAGAGCTGAAATTAGCAAAAAAAAAAAAAATCTATTTAGTCACTTTCAAAAGAAAAAGTTTTTTCATAGGCACTATTTTTTCAAGGTCATTAAAGAAAGCACTTGAAGGCCAGCCATGGTGGCTCACGCCTGTAATCCCAGCACTTTGGGAGGCCAAGGCGGGGGGATCACCTGGGGTCAGGAGCTCGAGACCAGCCTGACCAACATGGCAAAACCCCATCTCTATTAAAAATAAATAAATAAAATAAAAAATAAAGCACTTGAGGCCCGGCGCAGTGCCTCACACCTGTAATCCCAGTACTTTGGGAAGCCAAGGCGGGCAGATCACTTGAGGTCAGGAGTTCGAGACCAGCCTGGCCAACATGGTGAAACCCCATCTCTACTAAAAATGGAAAAAAAAAAAAAAAAAAAAAAGAACGTACTTGAGTGATTCCTCTAACTCTTGCTTTTATTTCAACACTGAGACACCCAATAAATGAACGGAGTGGAAATTCACATAAAAGTGTTATCACTATGGTCCATAGGAACTCCTTGCTCCATTAATAAAGTAATCAAGGCAAAAATATTTTAGAACTGTTGTTAAATTTTCCTAGCACAGGTGATTCAAGGAACACACAATTTGGCAAAATGGTTGGCACTTACCTGATTAAGTCGATCTTGCAAAATAGTGACTATTTGATTTTTGGTATAAGGTGGGAAGTTCAACAGCTGTGGCTTACATTTTTCTCTAGCTCGAAGCCTAGGCAGAATTCTATCCGTGAGATCCAGGGTATTAGCAATGCCTAAGAAGGAGATCAACAACACTAACCATTGGTCAAATCATCCTAAAGGGGAAACTAAATCCTCTGAAAGCTAAATAAATTTCCAGTTATAGAATCTAGCATTCTAATTATTGCTTCCCACTTGTGTCCTACCCCATCCCAATAGATAAGATGTATCTGCTAGGTAAGATGTACACAGTCATTTAACTTTCTTATTTTGACAAGGCAGAAAGCTGGTTTAAGATAAAATCACTGATAAATAAGCTGAATATATATTTTTCAAAACAGAATACTTTAGAACCACCATGTAACATTTTTAACAATTGAGCACTAACCAATCAGCACCAAGCGAGAATTGCTTAGCCATGGCCATTCAAACAGTGTGTACAATACATCCTGGCCTTTGCTGTCCAGTTGATCCATCTCGTCCAATACCAACACACTACATATAGAGAGAAACAGTTAGAATCCATATTCACCTTCTTGACCCTCCAATCTGTCTGATACAGGCTGACTTTAGGTCACTTTCCTAAAGCTGAGTCCAGTTTAAGGATCATAATCTATCCTATCTCTAGTTACTGCTACAAGGATACCCCACATCATCTACAAGTAATCCAATTTAAAATTAGGTGTATCTTCCTTCTCTTCTTTCCCTTTAAGTTTATGTTACTATCCTTCATAAAGCAAATATACAAAATGTTCTTTTTATGGGCAACAGACCTTGCAGATTTTCACAGAGCAACATGAAGAAGAACAATACTTACATCATGGGGCCCTTCTCTGCAGTCATATGTTTTTCCAATTTCCTCATCATGTCCTTCCCAGCTGGCCTGGATACCTCTTCCTGACAAATCTCCTGAGCAATAGCTGGGAATACAGCCTGGGCACTCCTCAAGGACATGCAATTCAGCATGATAGTTTTAAAGCCTTTCAGTTCCTTCTAGAAATAAAAAACGCAAACATCGGAGTTATTTTGGCCTTAGAAAATAAAAGATCTGATAGAGCCTAAAATGTCTTTGAAGAGCTAACAGCATGTAAGGAAGCTCTACTTTCATTTGGAAAGATTTAAACAATGAAATTATAAATGTCTTATTTGAAGAGACCGTCAATCTTCTAAACTTCTATTCTTTGTCTTTTTTTTAAGACAGAGTCTCTCTCTGTTGCCCAGGCTGGAGTGCAGCGGCACAATCTCAGCTCGCTGTAACCTCTGCCTCCAGGTTCAAGCAATTCTCCTGCCTCAGCTTCCCATGTAGCTAGGGTTACAGGGATGCACCACATACCCAGCTAATTTTTGTATTTTTAGCAGACAGGGGGTTTTGCCATGTTGGCCAGGCTTGTCTCAAACTCCTGACCTCAGGTAATCCCCTCCCACCCCCCAAAGTGCTGGGATTACAGGTGTGAGAGCCACAGTGCCCAGCCCGCTTTCTTAACTCTTAAAAATCAAGTGCCAGCTGGGCACAGTGGCTCACACCTGTAATCCTAGCACTTTGGGAGGCTGAAGTGGGTGGATTGCTTGAGCTCAGTTCAGGACAAGTCAGGGCAACATGGTGAAACCCTGTCTCTACAAATTTTAGCTGGGTGTGTGATGCATGCCTGTAGTCCCAGCTACCCAGGAGGCTGAGGTGGGAGGGCCACCTGAGCCCAGGAGGTCAAGGCTGCAGTGAGCCGTGATCAAGCCATTGCACTATAGCCTGGACAACAGGGTGAGACCGTGTTTCAAAAACAAAACGAAACACGTAAGGGTCATTTTACCAATAGCATCATAATTCAGACTCTCAATGTACCTTGAGGTCTTGCAAAATTCGGCTTAAGCAGGCAGTTTTTCCAGTTCCAGGAGCACCAGAAAGGTAAAGGCTTCCAGCTTTTTTTTCACAGATGTGCTCCCTCAGGAAATTCTTGATGACATCCATCTCCCTTTCCCTGGCAGGCAGCCGATCCGGGACAGCTGTGTTCAGGACCAGCTTTGCTTGCTGGTAACAAGTGCCTATGCCAGATATAAAAGGTCAATTAGACACAACAGAAGGTGACTGAGAAGACCCACTGGGTGGTTTCATTTGGAATCATCAGCCTTGGTTACAATAGCTGCACTAACAGTTGCTATGTAAGAACAACAAACCTTCTTGCTTGAATAGTCTCACACATGCAGATTCTTTCTCCAGTGGACATCTCTGCTCAGGATTCGTTGTGATCTCTTGACTTTTTCTAACTGAAGAAAGTATTTTGTTTTGGTGAACTTTGGCTTGTTCTCTTTTGCTAGGAGACTTAATTGTCAGCTGATTGTCAAATACCAATCTTCGTCCCTTAAGTGTATGTGAGCGAGGGGGACCATTCTCTTTCTTGCCTTGCTTTGGTGGAGAACAAGGAGGTAAATGGGGAGTGTTGCATAGGTTGTCATCACCTGAAACATAATAAAATCAAAATGTAGTCACTCATAGCATTGGATAGTAAAAGGATGTGCAAGACCTCTCCCTCTCCCAGAAAGAGGCGAATTTCTACCTTAATCGGAACCACCAAAATAAAGTGCCTTCTCACCTAGTAGCAAATATTGGCCACTAGATGGCATCACCGCACTTACTACAGTAGTCTCCTTATCCACCGTTGTAGTTACCCCAGTCTGAAAATATTAAATGGAAAATTCCAGAAATAAATAATTGAAAAGTTTTAAATTGCATGCTGTTGAGTACCATGATAAAATCTCTCACCATCCTACCCGGGACATGAAACATCCCTTCAGCCAGCATATCCACACTGTATATGCTACCCACCCACTAGTCACTTAGTAGCTGACGTGGTTATCAGATCAAAAATATAGGATATGTAGGGTTCAGTACTATCCTCGATTGCAGGCATCCACTGGGGTCTTGGAATGTCTCCCCTATGGATAAGTGGGGACTACTGCATTTGGTAGAAACCAAATGGGTTTTAGTGGGATGAAATTGTAAGACTGGTTTGAAACAGGTTTTCTCAACCTTGGCACCACTGATATATTGAACCAAGGAATTCCTCATTGTCAAGGAGCTGTCATGGGCATTGTAGGATGTTTAGCAGCCTCTCTGGCCTCTACCCAGTAAGCCAGTAGCATCCCCCAGCTGTAACAACCAAAAATGTCTCCAGAAACAACCAAATCACCCCTCATTAAAAAAAAAATGTTCCAAAACAAGAAAGAATTACCAACCACTGTTCCAAAACAAGAAAAGGATAGAAAATATCCAGCATGTCACCTTTTTGTTTCTTTTAATTTCACAAATATTGAGGTATGTTTCATAATACCTTGTAACTACAAGGTAACTTAAAACTGACAGAACTAACTTCAGTATTAAGGAATTGAAAATTAGACCTATTAAGTAGTTCAGAAAGTGACCTCAGTAAGCGGCTTAACTCTGGAGTTCAGTAAGCAGTTAGCAACCATTCTGAAAATAACTAAAATGAAGAGTAGTCTTAGACCAGGTGCGGTGACTCACGCCTGTAATCCCAGCACTTTGAGAGGTCAAGGTGGGCAGATCTCTTGAGGCCAGGAGTTCAAGACCAGCCTGGCCAACGTGGTGAAACCCCAACTCTACCAAAAATACAAAAAATAGCCAGGTGTGGTGGTGCGCACCTGTAGCGCAGCTACTCAGGAGGCTGAGGCGAGAGGATGGCTTGAACCCGGGAACTGGAGGTTGTAGTGAGCTGAGATCGTGCCACTGCACTCCAGCCTCAGCGAAAGAGCGAGACTTTGTTAAAAAAAAAAAAAAAAGCCTGGGTACTATGGCTCACGTCTGTAATCCCACTTTGGGAGGCCCAGGCAGATGGATCACCTGAGGTTAGGAGTTGAGACCAGGCTGGCTAACGTGGCAAAACTCTGTCTCTACTAAAAATACAAATAATAAAATAAAATAAAAATTAGCCGGGTGTGGTGGTGGGTGCCTATAACCCCTGCTACTTGGGAGGCTGAGGCAGAAGAATTGCTTGAACTTAGGAGGCGGAGGTTGCAGTGAGCTGAGATCACGCCATTGCACTCCAGCCTGGGAGACAGCATAAGACTCTCTCTTTCTTGAGGGGAAAAAAAAAGTCTTAACTGAACTTAGAAAGCTCCTTCAAAAGACACACATCTTATTGAGAAAAGAAAGGTCAAAAAGTGATATAACGGATGGCTTACCCAGACGTTTCCTGGGGCTGAGAGGCAGGACTTTTACACGAGAGCAGGGTACAGTTTGGACATTTGTCAGTTCTAGTTTGGCATCACTAGAGTTTTTAGTTTTGTTCAATGCCCGAGACAGCTTCTTCTTTGGAAAACTGATTGTAGCCTGTGCCTGGGATCGGGTTTGAGGCATGATGGCAGCACAACTAGATACAAAAAATAACAGGACAAGTCAATATGTAAAAGTGAAGGGAAAATAACTAACATGGAATTTATTTATACTGATGACTAACACTTATTTCCTAAGTAAATTATGTTACCACAATATTTTAGCATTCAGTTCTGCTTCACATCCAAATCTATGCAAAAACAGCTGACATTTGTTGTCTACCTACTACGTGGAAGGCGCCATTATGAGCACCAACATATGAGCGCCAACTTATAAGCGCCAACTTTATGTGCCAACTCGTTTGTTTTATAACTGCCTTAGAGGTAGGTGTGTTAGCCTTTATTTTACGGATGAGAAAACCGAGATAAACAGTGGCCCAAAGTCACAAAAAAACAGGAATGTAACCCCAGGCATTCTGGCGCCAGAGTCCAAGTTTTTAACCAATTGATAAATGCAATAAGAAGTTACCTGAAATGGGCCAGGCCCGGTGGCTCACGCCTGTGATCCCAGTACTTTGGGAGGCCGAGGCGGGCGGATCACGAGGTCAGGAGTTCGAGACCAGCCTCGCCAACATGGTGAAACCCCGTCTCTACTAAAATAATACAAAAATTAGCTGGGTCTGGTGGCAGGTGCCTGTAATCCCAGCTACTTGGGAGGCTGAGGCAGGAGAATCGCTTGAACCCAGCAGGTGGAGTTTGCAGTGAGCCGATATCGCGCCATTGCACTCCAGCCTGGGCGACAAGAGAGACTCCGTCTCAAAAAAAAAAAAGTTACTTGAACTGATTTATATAGAACTTCTAATTCCCTTCCTCCAGGCATGAGGGGTGTTTTGTTTTGTTTTTCTGTTTTTTTTTTTTTCGATGAGGGGTGTTTTATCACCAGTTCAGCCCAGCAGCCGCCACACTTAATCTCTTCTCTCCCAAGCCCTCACATTGCAGGTCAGTCTTCTCTCCGTTCTCTCCGCCCCTGCACCCAGTCCTCATTCTAAGCGGCTCTCAACGCACCCCAGAACATTTCCTTCCTACAATTTTCAGCTCCTTCACAACACGCACAACTGCGGGAACTACCCCGAGGGCGCCTGCCCTTTCCCTGATCCCGACCTCACACCTCCAGCGAGCTCAGCTCTTTTCCCCTCACTTCACCTCAGGCCTCGCCGGAACCCGCAGCCTTCACCCAACTCCGCTGCCTCACAGATCGCAGGCCTCCTCGAGCAATCCTCTCCTTTCCACCTCCTCAGTGCAGGCTCCTTCTCAGGTCTCTCACACGAAGCCTCAGGGACTCACCGCCACAAGCCCCGAACAAACTGCACACCAGCACCAGCAAAACCAAGCCGCGGTCGCGCCAAATCTGAATTACCACAGCGTTCCAGCCTCCCGCCAAAGCCCGGTCTGGATTCTGATTGGCTGTGGTCACAGCGCTGTTCGCCTTGGGCACCGCCTCTTTTTTGCTTCCAATCCTGAGGGAGAGTTACAGCCAATGAGAGAGCCCCAAGTCTTTGAGTAACAGTGAGGCCACGCCCACTAAGCGGGAAGGGGGGGGGAAGAGAATCTACATCCGGGGCCTCAGTGGAAAGACGCGCGATTGCTGCAGGGCAATTCTGGGTAAAGCGGGACGGCCCCGCCGCAAAGCACGGCGGGAGGCGTAGTCTTTACTGTCGCGCGACTCTACTTCCGCGCTCTTCCTTCGACTGCCAAGTGTCAAGATGTGGTTCCCCTTCTCACTGCCGAACGTACCTATTTGCATCGTCCTGATGGACTAGATTTTCAGTACTACTACATGGTACCTACCGTTTGGGGAGCGGTTCTGTGCGCCAGGTATGATGCTAGGCAGTTTACTTACCTCAACCCCGGAAGGCACAAAGCAAACCTGCATACAAGGTTAGAGGTCACAGCATCTTGGTGACAGTGAAGAGCCTGGGATCCAGATCTCCTGATGCCTGAACTAGTGGTTTTTTTGGTAAAGTTCTACATAGCTATATAAAGAAAAACTATGCTTCATCACAGTATCTCTTGATTTGTACTTCAAAGGTGAGAAACAGAGCCAACTCTTTGCTTTTATTTCGTTCAAAGTTAGATTATGTTCTATGCACCTTCTTACCATTAATCCACACCTCGTGGGGAGATAATTATGACCCCTTAATTTTAAAATCTTTTATGGCGAAACACTAGGGTTTCAGAGCCAGGGAAGACAGCTATATAGAAGAGGCAAGCTGAGTTTTTAATGAAAAATATAAATTAGAGCAGTAATTTGGAGGCTAGCTCCCAAAGCCAATAACTCATCTAAGCCTCAGGTTCCTTTAAAGGCCAGAACTCAATTCTAGGTCATGGTAAACATTTATCTTTTACCCCTCAGTAACAAATAAAACAGAGCCATAAAGCCTAGAAAGAGGAAAGCAACAACAGTTAATTGGTACCTAGTTCATGAAGAGAGCCAATATTGAGTGCTTTAAGTGTATGCCAGAGAATGTTGCTCAGTATTTTACCTACATC
This sequence comes from Cacajao melanocephalus, assembly GCA_963573385.1. Classification (NCBI taxonomy): domain Eukaryota; kingdom Metazoa; phylum Chordata; class Mammalia; order Primates; family Pitheciidae; genus Cacajao; species Cacajao melanocephalus. The sequence goes on along the minus strand of CAUYLG010015104.1, from coordinate 14,796 downwards.
GCCTTCTTAATTTTTCACAAGCACCCCCACGGAGTTGGTGTTATTCGTGTGTATGTGTGTGTGAGAGACAGAGTCTCGCTCTGTCACCCAAGCTGGAGTGCAGGGGCTTGATCTCTGCTCACTACAACCTCCGCCTCCCGGGTTTAAGCGATTTTCTGCCTCAGCCCGCCAAGTAGCTGGGATTACAGGCGCACACCACCATGCCTGGCTTATTTTTTGTGTGTTTTTAGTAGAGACGGCGTTTCACCGTCTTGACCAGGCTGGCCTTGAACTCCTGACCTCGTGATCCACCAGCCTTGGTTTCCCAGAGTGCTAGGATTACAGGCATGAGCCACCATGCCCGGCCGAAGTTGGTGTTTGCCTGGCCGAAGTTGGTGTTCACCATTTCATTTTACAAATGAAGGAACCACAGTAGAGGAGAGTTGAGTAAACTTGCCCAAGGTCACACAACTAGTAAGTGGAAGAGCTAGAATTTGAACTCTGAACTCTGACAGAAAATCAAACTCTTGGCCCTTTATCATAGGGGGATGATTAGATAAAGGGCTCTAAACAGGAAAAGATGGTGGAGAAAATTTTGTGAAGGCTTTTTAGCATCTGAAAACTCCAAAAGTGAAGAGAATGGGCTGCCATGAATGGAGAAAGTTACAATGGAAGCTTTTTTTTGTTGTTCTTGAGATGGAGTCTTGCTCTGTCGCCCAGGCTAGAGTGCAGTGGCACAATCTCAGCTCACTGCAACCTCCACCTCCCGTATTCAAACCATTCTCCTGCCTCAACCTCCTGAGTAGCTGGGACTACAGGCATGCACCACCACACCTGGCTAATTTTTCTATTTTTAGTAGAGACAGGGTTTCACTATGTTTGCCAGTCTATTCTCGAACTCCTGACCTCGTGATCTGCCCCCCGCCCCGCCCCCCCCCACCCCCAGTGCTGGGATTACAGGCATAAGCCACCCTGCCTGGCCAAAATGGAAGCTTTTAAAAGGACTAGATGGTATTTCTGATCTCTTAATAGGACAATAGAACTCAGGAAGCAACCTTCATTGTTCATATTTTTATAACATGAGCATCTAAGAACTGCCCTTAATAACCTGAAATGGTAAAGTATGTCCAGTCAGCTTTAAGGAATGGTTATAGTAAACAACCTACCTCAGTTACAAGGAGACAGCAGAGGAAGCTATGAATCCTTAGCATGCATATTGGAGCCTATGAAAACACCAAGAAATATAGCAGTAGCCCAAGAAAAGCCCACAGAAGTAAATGACCACTGTGGAAGCAGGCAAATAATCACAGCATGTCAGGACTGAAAGGTTATCTACTTGAAGCTTTTCCTTTGCACTAATAATGATCCTCCAGTAACATGATGCATACACATCATATTGTTTCTTGCATCTGTGCCTTTGTTTTTGCTGTTTCCTCTGTCTGGAATGCCACTCCCCATCCGCCTTCCCTGCTAACTTCTATAAAGCCTGCTAATACCCTGTATAGGTTTCACTTGGTAGCTGTCCTGAAGTCTACTAAACTATGAGTTCCTTGGAGTCAAAGACCATGTTTTAACCATGCAATGACATGCATCTGTAATTCCAGTTACTCAGGAGGCTGAGGTGGAAGGATCCCTTGAACCCAGTTTGAGGCCACCCTTGGACAACATAGCAAGACCCCATCTCCAAAAGGAAAAAAAAAAAAATTTTTTTTTAATACTGAATCTTGCTCTATTGCTCAGGCTGGAGTGCAGTGGTGCAATCTCAGGCCACTGCAACCTCCACTTCCCAGATTCAAGCAACCCTCCTGCCTTAGCCTCCCGAGTAGCTGGGATTACAGGCACCTGCCACCATGCCTAATTTTAATATTTTTAGTAGAGATGAGGTTTCACCATATTGGTCAGATTGGTCTCAAACTCCTCACCTCAGGTGATCCACCTGCCTCAGCCTCCCAAAGTGCTGGGATTATAGGCATGAGCCACTGTGCCTGGCAAAAAGACTTTTCATCTGCATATTGTAGGTGCCTGGTACAGAGTACAGTGTCCAATAAGTGCTTGCTAAATGAAGGAATGGAAAGGACATTCTTGCCAAGTGGACATCCACCCTTTGCATAAACACTTGTGGCTAGAGAGCATATAGTCCTTTAAGTCTCACACCCCTAAGCCTAGGAGTGAAGAATGAATTCAGTTATGTGTGAAAATGATCCAGACTGGGCTCCGGTGATGTCAGAGGCAAAGCATTTCCCCGGTTATCCTCTGGGGCAGTCAGAATCCTGAGGCTGACATATTTCTAGTTCTAGTTCATTTTTCACAGTCCTTTACCTCCCTCTGCAGAGTACTAGGAAGGTGGAGACGGGCAGCTTCCTTCCAGTGAGTTGTTCATTTCATGGTTAGATTGGGTTGGGAAATACTTAAGAGGCACATTCATAGGAAGCAGCTCTGCCTCGGTAATGGAGGGAAGAAACTAGTATGATACTGCTAACTCACACACAGTATCATGGAGAAGGAATCAAATCACACTGGAAGAACCTGTCTGGCATCCTTCTGTGTGAGTGTGTGTGTAGACACAAACACACTCTAGCAATACCATCCCAATAAGACAGAATGAATTACAGGGTTAGAAGTTGAAGGTCATTTAGGCGAGCTCCATTTGCAGGCTATTCAAGTCAGGAGGGACAATTCAATCAATAAATAGGTAGTTTATTAATCATATTAATAACAATGATGGGTCAAATAATCAGGGATTCAGCCAATCTGGGAAGTATTGATAAAAATGAAAGGAGGCCTTTATTTTCCCCCTCCCTCCCTCATCCTCATAGGTTTTTATATCTAAATTATGTGAGAGTGATTCATACACACACCCATTATGAATCAGTAAGAGAAATAATTTCAAGACCTTTGCTAGTGATGAAAGTACAAGTTAAGCTCATTAAGCCTTAGTGGTTATGATGTCAGCTGACCACAGTAAAGAGAGAATGTCTGGTTGAATTTTTATACCTAAAGTCAAAGTTCAAGAAAACCAGCCAAGATTTAGCCTAAAAAGCAATGCGGAAAAACAGTCAACACCCACATAAAAACCGATACATTCTGTATGCTTTGTCCTCACCCTTCCTTCCTTTACTCAATTTGAGAATCTGCCATGCAACACAGGTAGAAAGAATTGTAAGAGATTCAAGGAAAAGGTCACAAGGCCAGGAAGTCTCCTTGGTTCCCTGAAATCATGGGCAAAGGGGAGTTAAGTGGAAATACAAAATAAGGACTGGCCACATGCAATAGCTCATGCCTGTAATCCCAGCACTTTGAGAAGCTGAGGTGGGACAATCACTTGAGCCCAGAGTTTGACACCAGTCTCAGCAACATAGGGAGACGCCATCTTTACAAAAAAATTTTCAAAATTAGCCGGGCACAGTGGTACACACCTGTGGTCCCAGCTACGTGGGAGACAGGTGGGAGGATCACTTGAGCTTGGGAGTTGGAGACTGCAGTGAGCTGTGATCACACCACTGCACTCCCGCCTGAGCAACAGAACAAGATCCTGTCTCTGATAAAAATAAATTAATAAAATAAAGACCATGAGAATCTCTTGGTCAGCAAAAGTAACTAGGACTGTAATTTTCTTTCTCTTTTTGGAGTGCAGTGGCATGATCTCAGCTCACTGCAACTTCCGTCTCCTGGGTTCAAGCGATTCTACTACCTCAGCTTCCCGAGTAGCACAACGCCGGCTAATTTTTGTTATTTTTAGTAGAGATGGGGATTCACCATGTTGGCCAGGCTCGTCTCAAACTCCTGACCTCAAGTGATCCACCTGCCTTGGCCTCCCAAAGTGCCAGGATTACAGGGGTCAGCCATTGCGCATGGCCAACTAGAACTGTAATTTTCAAAATATAGCAGGAGGGGAGGACAGAAGACTCCCAGGAAGCTGTAGATGAGTCTGCCCAAGTCAGTAGATCCACTTTTTTAAGAGACCTGGAATCAAACCACTGCACTTACCCAAATTATGAAGCAAAGGTTTTTCCCCTCTCCGTGCCACCACTTGAGGCAGTATTCCAGACAAGAGTACACAATTTTCACTTTTTGTTTTTAAGCAAGGTTTAATTAAACTGCACAGCATCCAGAAGAAAGAAATGTACTAAAGAATCCAACCTGAGACCAGATTTTATACATTTTAGAGGGGAAAAGAAATCAATGCTATTTGGGAGAGGGAGCACTGTAATCAGAATATAACTCCAAAATAAATCATATAATAAATTATTTTTTAAAAGAAATTAATCTACATGCAGACAGATGAACACACACACACGCACGCACACGTGTCATTCTAGTCGTTTATTCAGTGTTAACTGTGACTTCCATGCAGGGCACCATGAGAAAGGACAAAGATTAGACATGAGAAAAGAAGGCTAGGCCCCACTTGCCACCAGTGGAATAAGATTTAAGACAATTAGAGAAGGAACCCACTAAGTTGGCAGACACAAGAGTAGAAAGAAACAGCAATTATCAAGAACGAGTTTAATTGCTTCAAAGAGGGAAAGGAAGAAAGCACAGAAATCTAACACAAGTAAAGGCACAATGAATGTGGAGTTGAATGGAACCAAACCCTTCCTTCGGTTAAAGTTATCCGTTTTTTTTTGTTCTGTTTTGTTTTTTTTTGCGTGTGGTTTTGATGGTGGTTGTAGTTTTGTTTCGTTTTAAGAGATGAGTCTTGAAGGCAGAGTTGTAATGACCCTCCTTTCTCCCCTCCCATTCCCTAAATTTGGGTAGCTTAACAGAAAGCCACCTAGACCACAGGGCCAGGGACTGAGATTCAATGGGGAAAGAAAGACTGTAACTGGAATGTGAAGAATTTGATTTGCAGTTGATTGCAGGTTGGGTTTCCGGAAGGACACACAGCTCAGTGTAGTGCCATCATAGGGCCTCAGATGCCCACACTCCACCCCCAGAGCTTCACAGAAGGGAAGGACCCTGGAGTCGCACTTCTCCCCCACTCCCATAAGCACTCGGCCTACAGATTATTTCAAGTGATCAGGAGAATTAAAACACACCCCAACCCTGAGTTGCTCTGTAGCAAGTCTATTTACAATTTTTTTCTCACCTCTCCCTGGAGGTAAATCTGGGTTTCAAGTTGGGAAGCCACGCGGTGAGGGAGTTCCCCAGTGTGATGGCTGCTGACAAATCTCCTTGCCGCTGCCAGTTAGGAGGGCTAGGATGAGCTCCTGGAGACAGCAGCCGCACATCCACCAAATAGGGTAGTAGCCCTAGGTTCTCACTCTGCTGGCCTAGGCTGTGAAAATGATGGGGCTCTTCAGCTGGAGCAAATCCCCACGACAGAGAAAATCACACCTGGAATATCAAAGTGCTTTGGTCCAGGTTTGGTGACCAGAGAAGGGGAAGAGGGGCATCTAGCTCATTTAAAAACCTGGAGGCCACTGCCCTGCTTCCCAGTCAGGGCAGTAAGAAACAACTATAAAGTTTTACCCATTAGGGAAAAACATCACTAAACCAAACCCATACAAGGGCTTTTAACACAGCTTCCTAGTACTTAGTTGGGCAATGTCTCTTCCTTCTGGAAGGGGACAAGGGAGTTAACTGGACTGGGCAACAGCCTCAACATGAGACCACCCAATCTTCCACGGAAGAGACGACATTCCCACAAGCGGATAAAAAGAGCAGTTTAAAAGGTGAGGAATTTTAGTGCTCTTGTAGCCAGCCCACCTTAAACCTAGAAGCTTTTTACAACATACAAAATAGACCGGTAACTATGCAGATCACATTCCCATCTTCAATAGTAAATATACATGGTAATAAATCTATTATTAACAGTGGGACCAAATAATGTATAAGGCAAAGACATTTAAACAGGTGTTGTGTCATCAACATGCTCTGAAAAAGAAAATCCATCTGACTAGATCTAGACCCAGGCCTTTTTGCATGAGGCCAAGACAAGTATACAATCAATACCCATGTGACAGTCCAAGTACTGGGGAATATGAGGGGCAGCAGGTCATGGGGAGGACGATAGCCCCAGTGAAAAGCTGGGGTTTGGCTTTACTCGTGATATTTTGATGCTCTATGTCTGAGTAAGAGGAAAAAAAAGACACACTCTGATAATATTGTACAAAAGGCATTGACTCCCATTTCAAAAATAAATGGGAAGACTTCACAGTCAAAGTTCAGTCACTTGTCAGTATCTGCCCTAGAACTCTGCGCAGTATCAACTCATACTCTCTTTTCCCTCTGCTAGCATCCCCTCTCTCGGTTCTGTTAGGGTTTTTTAATTTGTTTTTTGAGATGGAGTTTCACTCTGTCACCCAGGCTGGAGTGCAGTGGCACCATCTCCACTCACTGCAACCTCCACCACCTAGGTTCAAGCGATTCTCATGCCTCAGCCTCCCCAGTAGCTGGGGCTACAGGTGCATGCCACCACACCCAGCTAATTTTTATATTTTTAGTAGAGACGGCGTTTCGCCATGTTGGACAGGCTGGTCTCGAACTTCTGACCTCAGGTGATCTGCCCGCCTTGGCCTCCCAAAGTGCTGAGATTACAGGCGTGAACCACCACAACTGGCAGTTCTGTTTACTTCAGGATGCTACGGATACTTCTGGGAGATAACTGCTAACAGATTAGAAAGAAGAATGACACATAAAGAATGATTAGGAAAAGTTTGGTGACAGACCTAAACATGGTCTGTCCCAGAGTTAATGTGGTCCAGGGGATGGCAAAGGACAGCAGACCCCATACACATTACCCCTGTTGAGCCCTCCCTCACCTAGCACTCGGAAGACTTGGATTCCATCTGGCACTACGCACAGATCCCTAGCCTGTGATCCGGTCAACTGGAAAGGTCCCTAAGACAGTTTAAGCCTGTGATGTGTGTGATTAAATTTTTAAGTTAATTTTCCCCATCCATTTCAAAGAGTAGCCATGGTCTCCTTGTTCTCACGCCACGCTCTGAGCAGCCTTACACGTAGCAACAGTTCTAGCAAACCAAAGCATCTCGTGTTTTCAGCCCAGGAGCCCTATCCTGCTGTTGGACAAAAAGAAGTCCTCGTCCAATCAACCAATTAGTCTAGGTAGTCTAATTCCTACCTAGACTGGGGACCTCCACTTTCTCTGTGCTCTTTAACTAGGACCTGGAAGACAAAGAAAAAACCTATGGCTGGCTGCCAGGGAAGATATACTGAACTGAGGCAAACCTCAACAAAGTCTGTGCTTCCTGGCATAGAGGAATACCTGAATATCCTCAAAAGCCTCTGCTCACTTCCTCACCCTTCTGTACTCTGCTGTGTTAAACTGTGCAGTCCTGAGGACAAGGGTGGTAGAGAAAGGAACAGGAAGAGTCTGCTCAGTCAGGTGGGCTGTGAACAGTACTGGCAGAACTTTAAGTCCTTTGCATCCCCACAAAGCCCGCTCCTTCCATGAGGGGCTTCAACCTGCCCTTATTTGTTATCCTGGAGGACATTCCAGGAGCTGAAGGACAGAAAGGGCCACCAACCACTTCAGGGCTGGTCAAAAGACTGAGGCAGACTCAAGACTGAGGTAAAGCCCCAGGCTCACGCCCTATCTTCCTATCTCCCACCAGAGGTTTTTGGGGTTTGTGAATCAGGAATGAATGACGCCCTCCACAAAATGCGACTTTTCTTTCGAGGGCATGGGTAGTAAGTGGGAGGAAAAACATCCCTCAGCCAAGCATCCTGAGGCAGTGGGGCGGCAGGGTCCCAGGGGGTTCAAATGGCTCCTGGTCCCTTTGCTGCAGAGAAGTGACTAGTTCTAAAATGGTCTTCAGTTTATTTCACCCTCCCTTTTTATTAAATGTTAAGTTCAACTGATTAGTATTTACTGTTTATACCCAACTTATCCCTGCAATGGTGGGGGGCAGGGCGGAGGACGGCAGGTGAAAACGAAAACAAAATACTTCTAAAAATAAAGCAGACCCATTTCCTTGCCCTTTCTCCAAATTTGACCTTTAAAACAGATCACTTCTCGGCAAACTCCTTTCTTGCTTCACTAAAAATGCTCTCCTCCCACCCGTAAGTCCTGGTCATGCCAGCCTCCTAAATGATGAAATATAATATACCTGCCAAGCATCCCCCACAGTGGACAGGAGAAGGAAGGGGTACCATTCTCCACCCTGCCCCAACAATGAGTTAATTCATCACAACAAGGCACCTTTCCCCAAGAGAAAAGCAGGAGACGTGGAAACTTGTTCCTCGTGGCTAGCAGGGCTTGCTGGAGGAAGGATGGATGCAGGGTTTGAGATCCTACTGTCAATATAAAGAGTCCAATCACCAAATCCAGAGACGAGATGCATAGATGGAAGTGAGCTGGGAGGACACTTGGGAGTCTAGGGGTTGGTTGCACTGGAGAAACATGTTAGGAGCTCTCATGCAGGTTTCAGGGGGATGGAAGGGACCATCTGAGAAGAAGAGAAGGTCCATCCTTTTCCTGAGGAACAGAACCAAGCCAGGCTTCACCTGAGAATGGGTGGGAGAGGTGGGGCTCCACGCGCAGCTGAAAAAAAACAAAATAAAAACCTCACATACAGGTCACCCACCAGACTCTGAACAACCCACACATTCCTAAAATGAGAGACAGGTTCTTTTTTTTTTTTTTTTTTTTAAGGACGGGCTTTCACCATGTTGGTCAGGCTGGTCTTGAACTCCCGACCTCAGGTGATCCGCCCACCTTGGCCTCCAAAGTGCCTGGATTATAGGCGTGAGCCACCACGCCCAGCCGAGAGACAGGTTCTTTAAGCGAACCTTTAAAATCTGGGGACTAGGTTTTATTGTTTTGCTTAAGAAAACAAAGATGAGAGGCCAGGGCATGGTGGCTCATGCCTGTAATCCCAGCACTTTGGGAGGTGGGCAGATCACCTGAGGTCAGGAGTTTGAGACCAGCCTGGCCAACAAGGCAAAACCCAGTCTCTACTAAAATTACAAAAATTAGCAGGGCATGGTGGCACACACCTGTAATCCTAGCTACTCAGGAGGCTTAGGCAGGAGAATCAATTGATCCTGGGAGGCAGAGGTTGGAGTGAGCCGACAATGAAGATGATAAGAAGCAATTTTTTTTTTTTTTTTTTAGACAGTCTTGCTCTGTCACCCAGGCTGGAGTGCAGTGGTGTGATCTCGGCTCACTACAACCTCTGCCTCCCAGGTTCAAGCAGTTCTCCTGCCTCAGCCTCCTGAGTAGCTAGGATTACAGGCATGCACCACCACGCCTGGCTAATTTTTGTATTTTTAGTAGAGATGGGGTTTCACCATGTTGGTCAGGCTGGTCTTGAACTCCTGACCTTGTGATCCGCCCACCCTGGCCTCCCAAAGTGCTGGGATTAATAGGCGTGAGCCACTGCACCTGGCAAGAAGCAAATTTTAACCTAAGAAAACACACAAATTCTACATTCTATGCAATTATGGAAAAATCTTTTTACTAATCTTCTCACCTCGGTTTGTTTTGCTGGGATATATCCTCTGAAAGTGTTTATATTCTTCTGGAGCAGGAAAGTCTTCCACCGGATGGAAGGAATACTTTGACTCAAAATCATCTGCGAAAAGAATACAGTATGAATTCCTATCATCCTTGCTTGTGCTCCCACAGGCCTCTGACCACTTCAACCCTCCCCACTTACTAATCTCTCAGGCATTCTGAGGTGCTGTGAGGACCTACTGCACCACCAAACCAACAACCCTGAGAACAGCAGCAGCAGCACCCCATGTGCCTTGCATGCAGAGCATGTATTCTAAACTTCTCTGTACTAAGTAGTGCATCTTTGAGCTCATTCTCTTTTAAAGAGACAGAGTCTCTGTCACCCAGGCTGGAGTGCAGTGGTGCCCACCACCTCACCTGGCTAGTTTTTTGTATTTTTAGTAGAGATGGGGTTTTGCCATCTTGGCCAGGCTGGTCTCAGAAGTCCTGACTTCAGGCAATCTGCCCACCTGACATCCCAAAGTCCTGGGATTACAGGTGTGAGCCATGATGCCTGGCCTGAGCTGAAACTTTAAACCTTTCTACCAAGTCAGGCACAGAACAGGAAAGGAGCCCAGCTGTTTGCATGGTAGCAGAAAGAAATATAATTCTGTTTTAATACCAACTTAGGGGCTGTCACCATGGGAAAACAACTGAACTAAATCCAGAAACTGGTAGAAATTAATTTAAAATGGGAATATTCATCTCCAGCTAGTGAGAGACTTGACCAGATAACTCCCTGTCAGCCCATGTTACCCTTCACTTACACAGCTGGAACAGCCATCTCATGGCTTCTACTCCTACTTTCTATGGCCTCTCCGTAAGAAGGCTCAAATTTTCTGTAAGTGTGGCTTGATCACATCCCAAAGGTTTCTACAATAAGGATATATCTTTAAATCGAAAACCCTGGTCTACCTAAAAGGAATAAACTAGAACATGAAGGACGGGGTAGGTAGGGACAGCAACCATTAAAGAATCTAGAGGCTGGGCACGGTGGCTAACACCTTTAAGCCCAGCACTTTGGGAGGCTGAGGTGGGCGAGTAGCTTGAGCCCAGGAGTCCGAGACCAGCCTGGGCAACATAGCGAAACCTTATCTCTACAAAAAAAAAAAAAAAAAAAAAAAAAAAAAAAATTAGCCAGGCATGGTGGCACACACCGGTGGTCCCAGATATTTGGAAGGGAGAAGTGGGAGGATCTGCTGAGCTTGGGAGGTCGAGGCTGAAGTGAGCTGTGCACTACTACACTATACTCTGGATGACAAAGCAAGATGCTGTCTCAAAAAAAAAAAAATCTAGAATGTCAAGGCTGCAAGGGACCTTTCAGAGATTTCTTCCAGAGGTCCTCAACAGAGGGGTCTAACAGTATCCTCTGGACAACCTTTACTTAGGGTTACATCCCAGAACTAAGGAATCAGAATCTCTTAAGTAGAGCCCCCCCTTTTCTATAATCTTAGAAAAGTTGATCTGATACACTCCTGATCTAGTCAACCTCATTTTACAAATAAGGGAAGTGAGGCCCAGAGAAGTAACGTGATGTCCTCAACATAACACAATTAGTTAGTTGGTGGCTTTTGATTAATGTTGTGTAATGTTTTAGGTTTTGCTTTTGATTTTTTTTTTTTTGAGATGGAGTCTTGCTCTGTCACCCAGGCTGGAGTGCAGTGGTACGATCCACCTCCCAGGTTCAAGCGATTCTCCTGCCTCGGCCTCCCAAGTAGCTGGGATTACAGATGCGTGCCACTATGCCCAGCTAATTTTTTGCATTTTTAGCAAAGATGGGGTTTTACTATGTTGGGCAGGGCTGGTCTTGAACTCCTGACCTCAGGTGATCTGCCCGCCTTGACCTCCAAAAGTGCTGGGATTACAGGTGTAAGCCACCGCACCCAGCGACTTTTTGTTTTTTTTGTTTTTTTTTGAGACAGAGTCTTGCTCTGTTGCCCAGGCTGAGGTGCAGCGGCTGGGACCACAGGCATGTGCCACCATATCCAGCTAATTTTTCTATTTTTTAGAGAGATGAAGAGATGAAGTTTCACCATGTTGCCCAGGCTGGTCTTGAGTTCCTGGGCTCAAAGCGATCCTCCTACCTTGGCCTTCCAAAGTGCTGGGATTACAGGCATGAGCCACTGCACCCGATCCTTTTTTCTTTATATTTTTTATTATTCTTTCTTCTTTCCAGGCAATATACCCTGGGACTTCTTTATATTTTTTCAAGAATTCCAAGGAGAGGCTGGGTGTGATAGATCACATGTGTAATCCCAGCACTTTGGCCGAGGTTGAAGGACTGCTTGAGCCCAGGAGTTTGACAGCAGCCTGGGCAACAGAGTGAGACCTAGTCTCTACAAAAGATAATTAAAAAAAAAAAAAGAACTCCAAGAACAATCAAGTGTTTTGTTTTTGAAGAGCCAGAAAGGAACTCTCCTTCCTAGGAAGATACGTAAGTCCTGTCTGAATAATCCTCAAGAAGATACAGAGTCTCTGACCTAAAAGCTAGCCACAAAAACTGATCTTTAGAGTGGTTTTAGAGTTAGCATAACACTTGCTGATTTTACTTCAATCTATTCCAAAGCATCCATGCTTAGAATTCACAAAAAGATAAGGAAGTCAATGAATATAGCCCATACATCTGCAGATAAAGTCAGGAGGGGAACTGTTGTGAACAAAGGATCCTATGTGGCCATTCCTGCTCTATGGTGGCCATCTGGCAGCCATGGAACTGGAGTGAGTGAAGTCACTGCGGGAACCATGAGACTACAGATAGCTAGCTACTCACCTAAGAAAGACCGGACAGTGGTGATAGAATCTCTGTGGCCATTCCTCAAGGGTGGCGGAGGAGGAGGGGGTGGCCCAGCTGGCGTCCTTGAGGGTGGAGGTGGGGGCTTTCCTCGGCTCAGGGGTTCTGACCCATGCGTTCGGTATGGTGGTGGGGGAGGGGGAGCATCCCTGGCACCATTTCGGATCACAGGTGGTGGGGGTGGAGGAGCTGCAATGAAAATCCAAAGTAGTTAGTTTTGGGTGGGGAGGTGGCAAGGGTCTGTAGAACAACTTGAAACACATGAGCTAAAAGAATAACATGCCCCACAGAGGCTCACAGTGCCTGGTTCCCCCTCATCTTTATTACTTCAATACATCACCATTCTTCCAGATACCAACATTCAGAATAAATGTATGGCCTTTTTACATTTCCTAGCAGTCAACAACCCTATCTGTTGATTTTTTTTCCTGCTTTTCCATGCCTTCCTCCACAATTCTAATTCAGGTCTTTCTTAAATTTAGCCTGTTCTACTGCAAAAACCTTCCGAATGTTCTCTTTGCTTCATCTCTTACCCCTCCAAATTCATTTTGCATAACACCGAATCACTAATCTCCCTAAAAACTTGATCAAGTTTTTTCAAACGTTTTGCACTGCCTAAATCATAAAGTCTCAAACCCTGGCTGGGCGTGCTATAATCCTAGCACTTTGGAAGGCCAAGGAGGGAGGACTGCCTGAGCTCAGGAGTTCGAGACCTGCCTGGCCAACATGGCGAAACCCCATCTGTCCTAAAAATACAAAAAATTAGCCCAGCGTGGTGGCACAGCTACTCAGGAGGCTGAGGCACAAGAATGACTTGAACCAAGGAAGTGGAAGTTACAGTGAGCCCAGATTGTGCCACTGCACTCCAGCCTGGGCAACAGAGCAAGACTGCATCTCCAATAAATAAATAAGCAAATAAATAAATAAAGTCTCAAAGCCTTGCTTACATAGTACTCTACCACGCCCATCAGCCTGAGCTTGCCTCCTCCTCTTCCCTCCTTATTGCTAGGCTGGGTTAGGTAGCCTCTTTTGCACTTCCATTGCAGCGTGTGTATCTACCCCTTTAATAGACTGTGATAATTATTTATTCTATGTACTTTTTCCCCAGTATACTGTGTACTCGACGTCAGAGCAGTTCCTCCTTCTGGGTTCCCAAGTTCAGCCAAATTTACAGCACACAGCAGGTGCTGAATGAATGTTTGCTGAATAAACCAAATTATATGCTTTGGTCTTGTGATTTCCCTCTACCAAATCCTACCTATCCTTCATGGTTCAATCCAAGTCCCATCGTCTCAAGGCTTTCCCAAAGTAATCCATTTTCTTCTGAGTCCCTCCACCTCTGCTCTCCCACAGCATATATGGGCTATGTCACTTATTCTAATATCAACAAGCTATTTTCAAAGTATGTACAGCAGATTCATCGTGGGAAGTTACATATGTCCAGTAACAGTCTCACTGCTCAAACATTGCAAACACCTCTTTTGGAACTGCCTCCAAATCAAGTTTATTAGACAGAGCTATAAACACTATTATATGATGGTCACATTTCATTTCTGGGGTTGCCCCACCACCACCAGCAATGAAAATATTCATACCTATATCTGAATCGACTTTTTGGTCATTTCCAAAAATTAAATTTACTCTTAAAAGATGAAAATTTGCCACCAAGTACAAGGTAACGTCAAAAGCATATGTGAAGAAATGGCAATGTGACTGGAGCATAATAGATTCTTTTTTTGTTGTTTTTATGTTTTTGTTTTTTTGAGACAGAGTCTCACTCTGCTGCCCAGGCTGGAGTGCAGTGGCACAATCTCAGCTCACTGCAACCTTCGCTTCCTAGGTTTAAGCAGTTCCTGTGCCTCAGCCTCCTGAGTAGCTGGGATTACAGGCATGAACTACCATGGCCGGCTAATTTTTGTATTTTCAGTAGAGACAGGGTTTACTATGTTGGTCAGGTTGGTCTCGAACTCCTGACCTCAGGTAATCCACCCCCCTTGGCCTCCCAAAGTGCTGGGATTACAGGCATGAGCCACCACGCCCAACCCAAATATAATAGATTCTCATGTGTTTAAATTGTCTTACCCCTATGCTCTGTATTAACTAACAATAATAGTAGCTACCATTTCTTGGGTATCTATTATGTTCCAAGCATTTTAGGTGTATTCAATCTTTAAAAAGTCTTATAGCCACACCTGCAAAGTATTTAATATTATCCCCATTTCACAAGAAAACTGGGACTTAGGTTATTTGTTTAAGGTCACAGATCAAATAAAAATAGGCTCAGCACATGTCTGCTCTTTCCACTCCCCCACACTGCTTTTCATAACTCCCAGTATTCTGCATAGTATCTTCCCAACCAGATTTACAATCCAGTGTGTTGGAAATGCATCTTTTGGTATCTAGGTCACGTTCAATTTTTTTTCTCTTTTTTAGAGACAGGGTCTCACTCTGTCACCCAGGTTAAGTACAGCTGTATGTCAAAATTCTGGCTTCAAGCAATCCTCACCTCTTCACCTCCCAGAGTGCTAGAATTACAGGCATAAAGCACAGTGCCCTTCCAAGCCAC
>CAUYLG010015102.1:0-44339 GCA_963573385.1 Cacajao melanocephalus | reverse complement strand
GTTTCACCATATTGGTCAGGCTGGTCTTGAACTCCTGACCTTATGATTCGCCCACCTTAGCCTCCCAAAGTGATGGGATTACAGGCATGAGCCATCGCACTCGGCCCAGAGCCTTTCTTAATACAATTAGCAAAGTCTTTGCCATCTGGTTGAACATGCTCAGTTGATATCTAAGCTTAGTTCTATGTGGACAAGAGAGAAATAATCTGCTATAAATTAGAGTTGTGCTAGAGTTTCTGATACTAAATCCCTACTCCTGAGTCCAGAGGAAAAAAAGTTAAACCATATTTCAGATTTTAATCAGTTTCTCTAAGACTCCAGAGGGCACAGCCATAGAAACTAGAGAGTGCACACTAGCATTGTTCCTCGGGTTTATCAAAATGTCTTTTCCATATGCTTCAAAACAGACTCTATTAACCAAGGTCTATCTTTTCAGGCAACAAACAAATGCAAAACAGCATCTCATTTTGATCTGGGCCTCAGCAGACAAGTTTTAATTAGCTGGCCTTGCTCACAAAAGGCTGAAAGAATGCATGTGATACACATCTGAAACCTTGCTAATATACATCATTCTTTATTTTTAAAATGCATGATATGCCCTTCTACCTCTATCCCCCACACCCCCACAAAAGACAGGATATCCTTTTAGGACAGATCTGGCTGTGGCATCACAAAGAGACTAGTTAGGAGGATCTTCATGGTGCTATTTTCCTCTGGCAGAATAATATCTTCTTTTTAAAAAGCAAAAACAAATAGCTTGCAGACCAACTAAAGACTTCTTTTTGACAGATTGAAATCAAATTTTCTCAAACCAGTGCCTGGCAGGAGACTATGCCAGATGATGCTAATAGATGTGGCATGAAAGAAGGCATTCTGTGATCAAGTGAGTCCAAGAAATCCTGCCTACCACGCCTCCCTCTTGGAAAGTCTCATAGGACACAGCACAGTATGGGCTCCATGGCACAGCCTTCTTCATGGCACAGCCTGCAGAGCAGTGATTTCCCAGACACTAGTTCAGAAAACTGTGACCTAAATGTTTCTTCAAATGGAGGGACCAGAGAACTGTTAAATGGCTCTCTGCAAATGAATGGATTTCCGCATGAGTCATTACAGTGTGTGTGCTTAGTACGATGAAACGTGCATTTATGGGGTGCCCACTGGGCAGATATTTTTGTTTGTTTTCCCTCTAACCTCAGTACTTCTCTAGGTCTATCATGTAAGCAGCACACCAGATTTTATGTTTGCAGTGATTTAAGTCACTTCAAAGTATCCTTGCTTATAACTATGACAGCCTCTGAACTGGCCCTGTGGCCTCCGTTCGTATCCGATTTCAATCTGGCCCTCTCCCATGGGGCAGTGACCAATCTGGAGCACGGATGTGATCACCCTGTGCTTGTAGCCCCTTGCTACATGCCTATCAGACCTTAGATGATCAGCCCCCTATTTACTTCACTGCCTCCACCTCAAGGAGCTCTACTCAATCACAGGGAATTCTCAACCTGGAGTCTGTGGATAGAATCTTGTGGATCTGAGAACTTGGATGGAAAAAAAACATGCATCTTTATTTTCACTCTTAACCAAAATGTAGCGTTTCTGCCATTATGAATGTAGGCAACAAACCACAGTCCTATGATTAGTACCTATGACTGTCCCAGGTGGAAATCGTAAATATGTTCAAATCGTATTACAGTCATGGCCACTATTTCCAACAATGGCTTACGTTCCAACTTCAAATCACGGTAAATGTTAGACCCAATGCTAGATTCTTGTCACTGATGTGCTAATAAAGAAGCCCATATGTTTCTATGTCACAAACTTCTATGTCACAATTTTTTAAGCCTTTTGGTATTTGCTTCCTTTGCCATCCTTTGTGTTTTATTTTCAGAAATTAAAACATTACTTTGGCAAAGTTTCATCAGTCATCACCAGGAGTCTGTGACACAGAAAAGATGATGAGCTCCTGCTTCAGTTCCTAAAATATACCTACATAGCATGTGTACACACACTCTCTCTCTCTCTCTCTCTCTCTCTCAATCTCTCTCTCTCTCTTTTCTCTCACTGTCATTCAGGCTGGAGTGCAGTGGTGCAATCTCAGCTCATTGCAACCTCTGCCTCCCAGGTTCAAGTGATTCTCCTGCCTCAGCCTCCTGAGTAGCTGGGATTACAGGTGTGCGCCACCACATCCGGCTAATTTTTGTATTTTTAGTAGAGACAGCGTTTCATCATGTTGACCAGGATGATCTCAATCTCTTGACCTTGTGATTCGAACTGCCTTGGCCTCCCACAGTGCTGGGATTACAGGTGTGAGCCACTGCGCCAGGCCATCTCTATCGCTTTCTTACAGTCCTTCGCAGTCCCCTTTTCATCAAACATTCTTCCCACCCCACCACATCCTCTTTGTCTGGTCCAGCCATCACTTCGGGAATTTGTTCAGAATATCAAAATCTGGGTTGGGCCCTCTCCTATGAGCCCAAGCATCCCCTGTACCTCCAACACAGCACCTACTGCCCCAAACTGTCATCACTTACTTGTCTCCATGAGGACAGAGTCCAGTCTAGGTCGTTCACCTTTCTATCCCCATCACTTTGCACAGTGCCCAGCACAAGTAGCCACTCTCCATTTTTGTCACATCACTGAAGGAACTGTAAGGCTTTCTCTCAAGCAGCAAAGTATTGACACAGCTGCAGTCAAAAAAAAGTTCCCTTATGATTGTAGTCTCAGCTACTGATCTGAGATGCTGAGATGCGAGGAGCTACTCATCTGAGATGCTGAAATGGGAGGATGCTGAGATGGGAGGATCATTTCAACCAGGCAGGTCAGGGCTGCAGTGAGCCGAGATCATGCCACTGTACTCTAGCCTGGGAGACAGAGTGAGACCCTGTCCCAAAAAGAAAAGCCTTCCACCATGGACTGATACCAACCTGAATTTCCGGTTTTCCATCAACGTATATGGTGCTATTGTTGACCATTTCCACAATGGCGACTCCAAGATTGCACCGGATCCCAAAGGAAATGCAGAATCCCAGCCCACTCATGATAGCAATGATGTAACGCTTGGGGAGGCCACAGCAGTGGCAGTCGCAGAGTGGGGGGCTTGGCCTGGACGTCGGCACTGGCCTTCCTTCTTCATTCAGCTCGATGTTATCTTCTTCCTCAGTGGTCCCATCGATTTTTCTACATGGTAAAAAGAATAGGCAGAAAATAAAAGCTAGGGTTAAAAGAAAAAGAAAGCATATTAAGCAAAAAGAAGAAAGGTATTAGCAGATGAAAAACAAAAAGGAAGACCCATAGTAGAATACTATGGATTTATTATTATTAAAGCAAGTTATTATTATTAAATATTATTATTATTATTAAAGTAAGTTATAGTGGCTAAAACTACTGATGTTCTGGGTATTGCTTGGGACTTTTATAAGCATTAAATCTGTCGTTTGAATCTTCCAACAACCCCATGAGGTAGATAGTGTCATCATGCTATTTTTTAGGTGAGGAAATTAAGTTATTTGAGGTAGAATAGAAGCCCAAGGCCAGAGTCTATGTCTAAAACTGTCAGTCATGCTGAATTTCCTGCTGAAAGAGTATTGACAGACTTTGTTCACATTGCACAACCCAGCTGTTACGGTTGACTTTAATTTTTCTAAGTCTTAATAAAATACTAAGCGGAGGTGGAGAGGTACATTTCCTATCACAATGCGCACCCATTTGGTTGTATATCCTTTTCTCCTTAGATGGTTTCTCTAAGGAGGTGGTCTTCCAGCACCTTTTATTCAAATGGTAGAATTTTTCACTGGCCTCTATAGACTGCAATTATGGCACATTTGTGACAGTGAATTTATTTCTTCTTCTAAAAGAAGGAATTTGGCAAACTGAACCCTATCTGTCAATTATAAAGGAAGTTGTATCCTCTTACTTATCGTCATCTTTCTGAGGATGCTGCCATGGCCCACTTAAGGTCCAAGTCTTTTTAAAAACGATCAAAGCTCGCAAGTTTTCATCAATATTAAGATCAGTAATAAATAGCTAATATAATGGCTAATCCAATAGTTTGGATGAAACACACGTCATTTGCCCACCAGTCCATATGAAAGATAATCTTGGCACGTTCTTATGACTCAAGGGAAATCAAATTTCCAGCACAAGTGTAGGGAAACAAGTATTCTGGATTATTCAGTTCATCATCAGATAGGTATTGCCTACTGTGTCTCAGATACTGTGCTAAGTATTGGGGAGCAATAGAGAATGTGACATGTTCTCTGCCTTCTTCCAGCTCTCAGGCTGGTGGGAAAGAAAGATACATATACAAGCAGTTATAATTACTGGACAATGCAGGTTTTGTTGAAATCAAAGTGAAAAGCAATGGTGAAACATTGGAAGGATCTTAGAATTTCAACTTCTAGCTCAGAGTAGAAGCTTAGTAAGTGTGCCATAACATTAAAGTAATCAGAAAAGAACTCTAACCATTTTCCTACCGACGTACCTACCTACTTGCTGGCCTGCATTTATACTGATGGAGTCTATCTACCTTTCAGTCTGCAGTTGTCCATGCTTCTAGCTAAGGCCAGTCTCTCTTCCTGGACATTAGATCTCATCATCCACTCATGAATATTGCTCCAGAAATCCCCACCCCCATACTTCCAGCCATTACGTTCTCCTCCCTAGTATAATAGATCATTCCTGTTGCCGATAAATAAGCTTTTATTCCTCTCATATTAGAATCTAAAATAAAAGACACTGTCTCTTTCAGTTAGCCTCTTATTTCTCATTTTCCTTTTTTAAGAAAAACTCTGAAATGACTGTCTTCAATTCCTCTCCTCCTGTTCTCTCCTGGACCCACTCCAGCCAAGTATTCCCAACCTGTCCCCTCAAAACTGCTCTTCTTAAGGTTATCAACGCCTTCCTCATGTCTCAGTCTAAAGGTCATTTTCAGTCCTCGTCTGATTTAATCAACCTAGCAGCAGCATTTGACACAATTGACCACTTTCTCTTCCTTGGCCATTTTATTTTCTTCCAGGAAAACACTTGGTCATCCTCCTAATTCTTCTGTTTGGTCTCTTATGCTGATTCCTTATTTCCTTGACCTATGTAAACTAGAATGCCTAGGACTCTGTTCTCAGGTTCCTTGCTTTCTCTCTATGCCCTTTAGGTCATCTAAGCCAGGCTCTGGGCTTTAGGTATCATGTATATGCTAACAGCTCCCAATTTTTATATCTAGACTTATTTGACATCTCCTTGGACACCTGAAAGTCATCTTAAACTTGACATGTCCAAACTGACTTTCCCTAAAAAAAAATTAATCTCTGAAGTCATTCCTATCACAAGTAATGACAATTTTGCTACTTTGGTTGCTCCAGCAAAAATCGTGAAACCATTCTGGATGCCTCACTTCTTCTCCAATCTATGTCCAACTGAGGAGCCTGTGTACCTTACTTTGAAAGTTGAGTCTCCCACTTACTCAGCTGTGTGACTTTAGCCTATTACTTAACTTCCCTGGACTTCAGTTTCTTCGTCTGTAAGCTAGGAATTATAGTAATAGTTTCTTCTTCACAGGGTTGTTCTTAAGATTGTCATAAATGAGTTATTAAACTTAGGTAATTTAGAACAGAACTTGCCACATAATAAAAAAACAACATATGTCAGCTATTTTTATTACATTAATCCTCACCGTCACTTAATGAGCCCACAATGCTAGTGAGTGTTGATGACATTGGTTCTGAGAGGCAGCTGGATGACAGGACTTTATAATGGGCTGCCCTAGTAGTCTCCATGAATTTTCTGGCAACCAAATATGTATAACTTAAGTAGGATGGAAAACTGATGCTCTAGGCCAGGCATGGTGGCTCACGCCTATAATCCCAGCACTTTGAGAGGCTAAGGCAAACAGATCCACTAAGGTCAGGAGTTCGAAATCAGCCTGACCAACATAGCAAAACCCTGTCTCTACTAAAAATGTAAAAATTAGCCAGGCGTGGTGGTGCAGTATAGTCCCAGCTGCTTAAGAGGCTGAGGCATGAGAATCACTTGAACCTGGGAGGCAGAGGTTACAGTGAGCTGAGATCTATCACTGCACTCTAGCCTGGACAACATAGTGAGATTCCATCTCAAAAAAGGAAAAAGAAAGAAAGAAGAAAGAAAACTGATGCTCTAATATTGACACGTTACTATAATAGTACATTCCTAGCAGCTAAAACAAGGATAATATGTAACAATCACAGCAATACTTGTATGAGGCAAATCCAGTTCTCTCCCTCTGCCCTCCTCTCTATAGATGCTTTCATGTAATTCTCTTATTTGATCATTAATACAGCTCAGTGAGACACGGGAAATCTAATACTCCCATTTGACACAAAATACAACTGTAGTTCAGAAAGCAAGAACAAATCGGCCAAGATCACACAGCCATTAGTGGGTAGAGGCAAGATATGAAACCCTTCTCCTTTGTTGTCTAGGTCTCCTAGGCCCCTTCCTGTGTGTTCCCAGCCCACCAGGCCATGCTCCTTCTCAGTGATCTCCCCGAGTCACTTTGTCGTCTGTACCTGTTACTTTGTAGCCCTTGCTCAGCCATCATGACCCACAAGAGCAGAATGGGCTCTGGGCTGAGAGATGCCCAGTGCTGTCTCTCTCATGTGCTAGCTCTGTCACTTTGGCTAAGTTACTTGACCTTCTATTAGACTTCCAGGTATGCTGTAACAAAGTGCCACAAACTAGCTGGCTTAAACAACAGAAATTTATTTTCCTATAATTCTAGAGCCAGAAATCTGAGATCAGGTTTCAGCAGGCCTTGGTTTCTTCCGAGGCTTTTCTTTTTGGCTTTCAGACGGCTGTTTCTCTCTGTGGCTTCACATAGTCTTCCTTCTATGGATCTCTGTGTCCAAATTTTTTCTTCCTATAAGGACATCAGTCATATTCAATCAGGTCCCACCCTACGGACCTATTTAACATCAATTACCTTTTTAAAGACCCTATCTCCAAACAGAGTCATATTCTGAGGTACTGAGTGTTAGAATTTCACCATAATGAATGAGGGCGGATTCATATGAAGACACAGTTCAGCCCATGAGAATCCTTATCTCTAAACTGGGGTAATCATAATGGGTATCTCATAGGGTTGTTCAATGATTGATGCCTCAGTTCAGTGCCTGATACATAAAAAGTGCTTTAGAGTAATAAGTGGTAAGTACTATCTATCACTATGCTATTAATAAAGTGTCACCAGTCATAAGCTTAGCCCTCTCTATATGCGTGCAGATGCTTTAGATGAAGGCTAATGAAAACTGAAAGCGCTGTGGGGCTTTGCAGTGCTTAATTGCAGACAGCCCCAGCTGCTGTGCTCTGAATCAACCACCTCTTTGGCGTGGGGACAGCACTTCTTTCTCACAGGCTGCTATTCCGCCAAGAACTGAGCGCCACAGGGATGAGAGGCCGTTCTTTCCTGCCAGAGGCAGGACACCTCTGACAGTGACTGGCTCCAGGACTGCCCATTGGCCATGCCAAAACTTCCCAGTACTGTAGCTTAGTCTGAAAGTCTTCCCATCTAACTTTTCTTCCTTCCCTCTCTCCTACACAGGTAGCAGTGTGAACACTCTCCCAGCCTCCTCCAGCTCCTTCCCCATTTCCCCTCAATAAATCTCTTGGCCGGGTGTGGTGACTCATGACTGTAATTCAAATACTTTGGGAGGCTGAGGCAGGAAGATCACTTGAGTTCAAGAGTTTGAGGCTGCAGTGAGCCGTGATTGTGCCACTGCACCCCAGCCTGGAAAACACAGCAAGACCATGTCTCATATGTGCTGAGTCCTGACTTGGAATCTGCTTTCATTGGAAGACCTGAACCAATACAAGCACCCTCTGTGTACATATTGCCATCTTAGACATCCTGAGACTTTCCAGAGGGAAATACATACAGTATGGGAGATGGGGAGAAAAGGGGGAAAGTAATGATTAAAGGGAAACCCTAAAAGGAGTTGTGGGCTCCCCAAGAAGCAGGACCTATAGCTGGCTGACCTGAAGCCAGCCCCTTATAGCAGCTCTCCAGTTGGAGATGGAATATCGTGAGCTAAGTGTAGGGGTCCAGGCACAAAATCTCAGTTTCCTTTGCCCAAAGTGGCAGCTGAGCCACCACTCAAGGGGTCATGGGCTCAGGAGCAAATGAGGATCAACAACTACCTCCTGAATTGTTTGTGAGTCCTTTGCACAACCCTGCTGTGGCAAAAGGGGAGCAACAAAATGAATGGAAATCTAACTTCCCCCAGGCAGGGGCCTCAGAGTCAGATCTGATTTGTTTTATTTTATTTATTTTTTTGAGATGGAGTCTTGCACTGTCACCCAGGCTGGAGTGCAATGGCACAATCTTGGCCCAGTGCAACCTCCGCCTCCCAGGTTCAAGTGATTCTCATGCCTCAGCCTCCTTAGTAGCTGGAATTACAGGTGTAGGCCACCATGCCCAGCTAATTTATTTTTAGTAGAGACAGGGTTTCAGCATGGTGGCCAGGCTGGTCTCGAACTTCTGGCCTCAAACAATCCACCTATCTCAGTCTCCCAGAGTGCTGGGATTACAGGCATGAGTCACTATGCCTGGCTAGATTTGATTTGTTTTAAAAGCATTCAAGTAGCAGGCCATTTCTTGTACAGCCTAGCTCACAGAGGAAGACTGAGAAACCCCTCACCCTGTGTCATGGAACACACCAGGCTTTGGGGCAGTCAGATAACCTGGATGTGATCTCCAGCTCTGCCACTGAAACACAAGCTGTGTGACTCGGGGGCAAATAACCTGGCCTTCCTGAATCTCACATACCCTCTTCTGTATAATAAATATTTATCTCACAGAACTGTTACTAAGATTACATGACCCTACTCTACAAAGAGTAACACATTATCACCAATATATGAATAGACATTGCCTGAATATTAGGGTCTCTGCCATTCCTGGTGTTTCCTTGGCATTTTATACATTCCTCTGTTAGAGCACTTCTCACATGGAGTTAGAGTCGTTTTCATTCAGCAGCATAGGTGCTAAGAAAATAGTCACTGATTTGGGCTGGGCACGGTGGCTCCCGCCTGTAGGTGGAAGGCCAAGGCGGGTGGATCACCTGAGGTTAGGAGTTTGAGACGAGCCTGACTAACATGGTGAATAAAACCCCATCTCCACTAAAAATACAAAAATTAGCTAGGCTTAGTGGCAGGCACCTGTAATCCCAGCTAATCAGGAGGCTGAGGCAGGATAATCTCTTGAACCTGGGAAGCGGAGATTGCGGGGAGCAGAGCTCCCCCCTTTGTACTCCAGCCTGGGTGACAGACGGAGACTCTGTCTCAAAAAAAAAAAAAAAAAAAAAAAGTCAATGGTTTGTGTCCACATATGAATGAAGGGCTCCCTGATCCCAAGACCATTTCCTACTCATCTTTATTCTCCGTGTTCAGCATCGTGCCTGGAAACAATGAATCCTTGTCATTGGAATTGATTGGTGGATCAATTCCAAACATCACTCCTGGCTTGAAGCACATATAGACAGGATTAAGGATCTATTCATCCCTGCCCAGGAAAAAAAACAAAACAAAAAAAAAAAAACTTTATGAAAAGGGAAGGAGAGGAGAAAGCTATTTAAGAATAAGAGAAGAAAAACAAACTCATTTCTTAGGAGTTAGAGGACTTTAATTATCCATAAAAGCTATTTATCCCATTCAGTTTTCCTTCCCTGCTTGACTGCAGTTGGTCTTTTAGATCACAGAATCTTCATTCTTTCCAGAGTAAATTCTCATTGTTGTTTCTCCAAATATAGACAGCTGTGGTCTGTGGACTGCTGCCCCCTCTGCACACTAGGGAGGTGCCTACTCTCTGATCTCAGACACAGCTGTCCTGCAAACATCCAAGCCCCAGGGGTCTAATTGCCTAAGATATGCTAACTAGCCTTTAGGCACTTACAGAACTATTTACTTGCAATTCAAATGTTTCCACTAATTGCGGAAAAGGTTTTGTTTTGTTTTCTAGGTAATAAGATCAACATTTGGAGCACAAAATGAGAGAACTTGCAGATACTTTAGTGAGTTTTAAAAATCCATTTACTGGCTGGGCATAGTGGCTCGTGTCTGCAATCCTAGCAGTTTGGGAGGCTGAGATGGGAGGATCTCTTGAGCCCAGGGGTTTGTGGCCAGCATGGGCAATATAGAGAGACCCTGTCTAAAGTTAAAACATAAAATGTATATATGTTTAAAAAATATTTTTTCAAATCAATTTACTTGCTCACTTATGGTATTTGTTATGAACTGTGTGCCCCAAAATTCATGTGTTGAAGTCTTAACCCCTAGTACCACCGAATGTGACTATATCTGGGATAAGGTGCTTAAGGAATTAATTATCGTTAAATGAGGCCCTTGGGGTGTGCCCTAATCTAATATGAATGATGTCCTTATAAGAAGAGGACATTTGAGCCAGGTGTGGTGGCATGCATGCCTGTAGTCCCAGCTACTTGGGAGGCTGAGGGGAGAGGATCACTCAAGCCCAGGAGTTGGACAGTGCAGTGAACTATGATCATGCCACTGCACTCCAGGCTAGAGTACAGAGTGAGACCCTGTCTTGAAAAATTACATAAATAAAAAGACATGTGGACACGCAGAGACACCAGGCATGCATGTGTATAGAGGAAGGTCATCTGAGGACATAGCAGGAATGCAATATCTGCAAGCCAAGGACAGTGGCCTCAGGAAAAATCAAACCTTGATCTTGAACTTCTAGCCTCCAGAACTGTGAGAAAATAAATTTCTGTTGGTAAAGCTAGCCAGTCTGTAGTATTTTGTTGTGGCAGCCCTAGCAAACAAATACAGCATTCAAATTTGTCCTCCACAAAGGTCCCATTTAGCTCATATTGTCTTTTACACAATCCTTGAGTTGCTATTCTACTGGAAGAAGAAAATAAACTGAAGGACATTGACTACTTGCTACACTCTAGGCACTCCGTGAGGTTCCTATAAAATATATATTATCTCCCTCAATCCTCAAAATAGTCTTGACAAATAGCATTTATCTCCATCTTACAGCTCAGAAGACTGAGACTCAGAATACTTAAAACCTTGCCCAGCCGGGCATTGTGGCTCATGCCTGTAATCCCAACACTTTAGGAGCCGAGGCAGGTGGATCACCTAGGTCAGGAGTTTGAGACCAGCCTGGCCAACATGGTGAAAACATGTCTGTACTAAAAATACAAAAAAGTTAGCCGGGGCCAGGCATGGTGGTTCACGCTTATAATCCCAGCACATTGGGAAGCCAAGGCGGATGGATCATGAGGTCAGGAGATCGAGACTATCCTGGCCAAGATGATGAAACCCTATCTCTACTAAAAATACAAAAATTAGCTGGGCATGGTTGTGCATGCCTGTAGTCCCATAGTCCCAGCTACTCGGGAAGCTGAGGCAGGAGAATTGCTTGAACCCAGGAGGCGGAGGTTGTAGTGAGCTGAGATAGCGCCACTGCACTCCAGCCTGGTGACAAAGTGAGACTCCATCTCAAACAGAAAAAAAGTTAGCCATGTGTGCTGTGGAGCGTATGTAATCCCAGCTACTTGGGAGACTGAAGCAGGAGGATCGCTTGAACCTGGAAGGTGGAGGCTGCAGTGAGCTGCACTCCAGCCTGGGCGACAGAGTGAGACTCTGTCTCAAAAAACAAAACAAAACAAAAAAACTTGCCTAAGGATCATCATCCAGCTGCAGTTGGTGAAGAGAGAACACAACTGAGATTTGCTCTCCAGTCTATTGCTACCAGCGTGCCACAGGAACTAATCAGAAAGCGCCAAATTGCGAGTGCTTTACCTAAGTAGACTTTTTTTTTTGAGACAGGGTCTCACTCAGTTGCCCAGGCTGGAGTGCAGTGGCGCGATCTTGGCTCATTGCAACCTCCACTTCCTGGGTTCAAGCCATTCTCTGCCTCAGCCTCCTGAGTAGCTAGGATTACAGGCACACACAACCATGCCCGGCTAATTTTTGTATTTTTAGTAGAGATGAGGTTTCACCATCTTTGCCAGGCTGGTCTTGAACTCCTGATCCCGTGATCCACCCACCTCAGCCTCCCAAAGTAGCTGGGATTATAGGCATGAGCCGCCATACCCAGCCGATAGACATTTTTAAAAAATTTTTGTCGAAAAATGTATTTTATTTATTTAAAATGAAGTGCATTCCTATGGCACCAATTTCCAAAGCTATGAGAATTTCCAGTGGAACAAACCTCCTTCCAGCTGTTGATCATTCTCAGTGCATTAATGCTTTGAGTTTATTGCCCATCCTTCCAGAGGTATTTTGTTCACATATTGGCAAATATGTATGTATATTTTCCCCCCAACCCCTGTTTTTTTTTTTTTTTTTAATTTCCATAGGTTTTGGGGAATCAGGACATTTTTTAAAGGTTCTGGAGAAGCAGTATTGCAGTGGGATTAAGAGAACATGCT
This sequence comes from Cacajao melanocephalus, assembly GCA_963573385.1. NCBI lineage: Eukaryota > Metazoa > Chordata > Mammalia > Primates > Pitheciidae > Cacajao > Cacajao melanocephalus. The sequence goes on along the minus strand of CAUYLG010015102.1, from coordinate 31,914 downwards.
CTGGAGGCAGACAGTCCGGGGTTCAGTGCTGACTGTGGTATTTATTAGGTGTGTGGTTTTGAGCACGTTACCAACTTCCCTCAACGTCAGTCCCCTCACTTGTGAAAGGAAGACAGGACTACTGCGAACATTAAATGAGTTAAATGAGACCGCATTACAAAACACTTAGTGTCATTCCTAGCACTCAATACATAATCAATAAATGGTAAATTTTAAAGAAGGGAAGGAGGATTTAAAATACGATCCCCAGAGCTAGTTTGAGATTTGAAATAGGATCTTATCAGCAAGGATTTCAGTACACCACATTCTAATGGATCTCACTAAAGGGGACCCAGCCAACTGCAACCCAGTCAGTGCTCTCACAGTACCTATATCTCTAATTTTTTAAACTAATATCTGCCTCTTCCAGTAGATGATAAGTTCAGAAAATCAGGAACCAAAAATCTCTAGCACTCAGCCCAGATTCACAGATTTTGAGGTATTAATCTATGCTGTTTTTGTTTTCTCCTGTAATTTGACCTTTTCTTATCCTGTCTGTGATTTAAGCAGAGAATCAGTGCTTCTTATCTCAGCAGGGGTCATTAGCTGAACAGGAGGAAAAAAAGATAGTCTCTATGGCTTTAAAAAGCCTAAGTTACAGATGACAAGCTGACAACCCAGTGGCCACATGTGGCCCATATCCATGTTTCGTTTATATGGTATACTGTGTGTACGGGTTTTGCTTTTTTTTTTTTTTTTTAGAATTTATATTAATTTAATTGGCTGGGTGCACTGGCTCATGCCTGTAACCCCAGCACTTTGGGAGGCCAAGGCATGCAGATCACCTGAGGTCAAGGGTTTAAGACCAGCCTGGCCAACATGGCAAAACTCTGTCTCTACTAAAAATACAGAATTAGCTGGGCGTAGTGGTGCAGACCTGTAATCCCAGCTACTCGAGAGGCTGAGGCAGAAGAATCACCTGAACCCAGGAGGCAGAGGTTGCAATGAACCAAGATGGCACCATTGTACTCCAGCCTGGGCAACAAGAGCAAAACTCCATCTCAAAAAAAAAATGTAGATTAATTGACACAGTTTAAAAACCAAGGCCCATCATAGTGGTTCACACCTGTAATCCTGGAACTTTGGGAGGCCAAGGTAAGAGGATCGCTTGAGGCCAGGAGTTTGAGGCCAGCCTGGGCAACATAGCTAAACCCCCATCTCTACTTTTAAAAATTGTATTACAGAAAATGACCAATTAGAAGCAGCTCAGGATTGCAGCTCCCAGTGAAAGCACGGAGGGTGAGTGGATGCCACATTTACAGATGGATTTTTATTGCCCACAGACCAGGAGATTCCCAGGCAGAGGAGCCCCACAGGTCGCCAGTGTGGCTGTTTTGGCTGGCGCCCCGGTGTGGCAGGTCTCTGCACAAAATACACGGGTCCGGGAGCCATTTTAGCTGGCGATTGAAGCTCTTGGGAGACAGAGTCACCCATTCAACTGATAAAAAAGGGGACTGAAACAGGGAGCCAGGCCAGGAGATTCCTGGGCAAAAAAGCGCCACGAATCTCAGTGCGGCTGTTTCAGCCAGTGCAGTGGGTCACCGCACGGGAAATCACACAGATCTCGGTGTCTTTTCAACAGGCAACTGGAACACCTGGGAGACAAAGTCACCCGTTCAACTGAAAACAAAAAGGAAGGGGTCAGAGGCAGGGAGCCAGGTGATCAGGCTCGGCTGGTCCCATCCCCACAAAAAAACAGCAATCTGAAATGGTCTGGATTGAGAGTTTCACAACAAGCACAGCTTGTGCTGGACCATCCAGGATGGTCCAGCTCTGTGGGTGAGGGGCGTCCACAATTACTGAGACAGTCTACCACTATGGAGGTAGTCCGCCACTGCTGAGGCAGCCCGCCATTACAGAGAGAGTCCACCATTACAGAGGTGGGCCACCATTGCCAAGGCAGTTCTAACTATACCCATATAAACAGGACTGCAGGGAAGTTCACACAGCAGCTGGGCGGAGCCCACAGCAGCTCAGCAAAGCCTCTGCAGGCAGACAGTGACTAGGCTGCCTCCTTGCTGGGCAGGGCAGCCCTGAAAAAAAGGCAGCAGCACAATGGAAACTCATAAATAAAGCCCTAACTCCCCAGGACAGAGCACCTGGGGGAAAAAAAAAAAGGAGGTTTATGAGTTCGGCTGCAGCAGACTTAAATGTACCTGCCCAGCAGCTCTGAATGAACAACAGAGCTCACAGCCCAGCACTTGAGCTCCTATAAAGGACAGATTGTCTCCTCAAGCAGCTCCCTGATCCCCATATATCCAAACAGTCACCTCATAAAGGAGAGCTCAGACTGACATCTGGTGGATATCCTTCTGGGACAAAGATAGCAGAAGAAACTGGCAGCAATTCTTACTGTTCTGCAGCCACTGCAGGTGAGCCCCAGGCAAGCAGGGTCTGGAGTGGACCTCAGCAGTCCTATAGCAGAGGGGCCTGAATATTAGAAGAAAAACTAAGAAACAGAAAGAAATAACTTCATCATCAACAAACTGGACGTCCACTCAGAGACCCCATCTGAAAGCCAACAACTACAAAGACGACAGGTGGATAAATCCACAAAGATGGGAAGAAACTAGTGCAAAAAGGATGAAAACACCCAAAACCAGAACGCCTCTCCTCCTACAAAGGATCACAACTCCTCACCAGCTTAGTCTTGACTTCTAATTTGATTGTGCTATAGTTAAAGAGACTGGTCATCATAATTTTAGGTGTTTTACATTTGCTTAATAGAATTTTGTGTCCAATTACGTAATCAATTTTACAGTGTGTGACATGTGGTAGTAAGAAAAATGTATATTTTGTTGCTTTTGGGTGTGAAGTTCTATAGATTTCTATCAGATTCATTTATTCTAATGCTAAGTTCAGGTCCTGAATATCTTTTTGAATTTTCTGCCCTGATGATCTGTCTAAAACTGTCAGTGAAGTGTTGAAATCTGTCACCATTATTGTGGGAAAGTCTAAGTCTCTTTGAAGATCTCTAAGAACATGTTTTATGAATCTGAGTGCTCCGGTATTGGGTGCATATATATTTAGAAGAGTTAGTTCCTCTTGCTGAATTAAAACATTTACCATTATGTAATGGCATGTTTTTTGTCTTTTTTGATTTTTGCTGGTTTAAAGTCTGTTTTGTCTGAAATTTAGAATTTCAAGCTTACCTATTTTCTGTTTTCCATTTGCTTGGTACATATTTTTTCATTCCTTTACTTTGGGTCTATGGGTATCTTGAAGACAGTACACCAATAGCTATTGGTTCTTTATCTGGCTTGCCACTCTGTGCCTTTTAATTGGGGTACTTATCCCATTTACATTCAAGGTTAGTATTGTTATGTGTGAATGTGATTCTGTCACCATGATGTTAGCTGGATATTATGCAGACTTGTTTATGTGGCTGCTTTATAATATCACCAGTCTGTGTACTTAAGTGTGTTCTTGTAGAGGCTTGTTAACAGCCTTTTTTTTTTTTTTTTTTTTTTTTTCATATACAATGCTTCCTTCAGGAGCTCTTGTAAGGCAGGTCTGGTAGTAACAAAGTCTCTCAGTGTTTGCTTATTTAAAAAGATCTTATTTCTCCTTTGCTTATGGAGCTTAGTTTGGCTGGATAAAAAATTCTGGGCTAAAATTTCTTTTCATTTAGAATGTGGAATATTGGACCCCAATCTCTTCTGAATTGTAAAGTTTCTGCTGAGAGGTCTGCTATTAGTCAGCCTGATGACTTTCCTTTTGTGGTGACCTGACCTTTCTCTCTAACTGCCATTAACCTAGTTTTCCTCTTTTTGACCTGGAGAATCTGATAATTATGTGTCCTGAAAATGATCTTTTGTGAAGTATTTTACTTGGGTTCTCTGCATTTTCTGAATTTAAATGTTGGTCTTTCTAGCTAGGTTGAAGAGGTTCTCATATATGATATATTGAACTATGTTTTCTAAGTTTCTTCCATTTTCCCCATCTCTTTCAGGGACACCAATGAGTTATAGATTTGGTCTCTACATAATTTCATATTAATTGGAGGTTTTGTTCATTCATTTTCATTATGTTTTCTTTATTCCTTTCTAACTTATTTCAGAAAGCTTATCTCTTTAAGCTCTCAGCTTGGTCTATTGTCCTATTAATATTTGGGATTGCATTATAACATTCTTGTAGTATGTTTTTATACTCTATCAGGTTGATTATGTTCTTTTCTATACTAGCTATTTTGTCTGTCATCTCCTGTATCATTGTACTACTGTGATTCTTAGCTTTATTGGATTGTTTCAACATACTCCTGCAGCTCAAAGATCTTTGTTCCTATCCATGTTGTGAATTCTATTTCTGTAATTTCGGCCATCTCAGCCCACTTCAGAATCCTTGCTGGAGAGGTGATGTGGTTGGTTGGAGGAAAGAATGTACTCTAGCTTTTTGAGTTGCTGGACTTCTTCCATTGATTGGTTCTTTCTCATCTTCGTGAGCTGATGTTTCTTCAATCTTTGAGGTTGTTCACCATTGAATGTTTTGTTTTTCCTTTTATCCTATTTGATGACCTTGAGGGTTTGATTGTAGCATAAGCCAGCTAACTGGCTTTCTTTCTGGATGATTTTATGAGGTCAACGTTCAGCTCCCAACCCCTGGACTGTGTGCTCTAACTCTGGGGGTTTGTACTGGGCCCCGACTCTGTTATCTGCCTACTCCATGTAAGGAATCCATTGTGCTAGGGTATCTGAGGTGCTCCTGGATTCCTGGTCACTACACTTCACTGGATGGTGTCCGACAAATCTGTTTGTAGTGCAATGACACTGGGATCTATACTCGTTTGCATGTGCCAACAGCAGCAGCAGTGGCAGCATCGTGGGGTACACAGCCATCAGCTGTGGCAGGGTGCTAGATGCTTTTATTTTTATATGCAAATTTTCATTTCCTGATGTTGCAGAGATTTTGTATAGAAATTAATATTAATTATATAGTCACTTTGGAGATCATTATGGTACTCATACACCAAACTATTTTAGACCTTCCACAATTTATCATACCTCCTGTCCATAGTGATAATTGAAAATTGTGGCCCATGGGCCACATTTAGTAAGCAGGCATGTGTTACTTGTACGCTTTACAATTGATAAATAATAATCAGCATATTTGCCAAGAGTTTAAAAGGAAATTTCACCAACAAGTCTGAATGTCTGGCTTTTCAGGAAAATATTAGAATATGTAATGTCAGTGAATCTGCAAGTATCTCACATAGCAGCAATCAGCTGGAGCTGTGTGAGGAATTCACCACAGTCCCAACAGTTTTACTTTCTAACATGTGGCTTGCTCTGCTCATTTGTTTCTAATATCTGGTCTGCTGTACCATGTTGATATAGAAATTAAAAAGAAATTATTTAGGCAGATAGTTTGGGTAACAAGGTCGTCTGTAAGGTTTACCTTTTAATGAGGAGTAGTCCCCAAATAATTTGTTTTCTAACTAACAGCAGCCTCTAAAATTGGGCTGCAGACATAGATAAGCAAGCTGGAAGCTTGCACAGGTGAGTGCTGAAGCTGTGCCTTTAGGAAAAGGCTACCTGGGGGCCAAGCATGTTCAACATGGCATCTCCATCTTTCCTTTTCCTTGCCAACCACGTGTACAGTAAGGAACAGACTACATGGAGCCAGCCTAGTAAAAAAATCCATTTCCATAATAACAGATTAGGGTAGGTGACTAGCTTTTTCATGCACTGTGTAAATGTCCTGCCTGGTCCAACCAATCTTTGAGCCCTATATAAATCAGACACCGCCTCCTCAAGTCAATCTATAAAACCCTATGCACTTCACCATAGGATAGGAAGTCCCACTCAAGTGCCCCTCTCTCTCACAGGAGACAGTGCTATTCTCCTTCCTTTTTATTTTGCCTATTAAACCTCCACTCCTAAACCCACTTATTGTGTGTCTTCATGCTTGATTCCCTTAGTATGAGACAAGGAACCTCAGGTATTTACTCCAGACAACAATGCTGCTTCAATTTGTTCACTCTGTTTTCCTTTGCTTAAATTTCTGATTTCAACACCTGTGTAACTAGCATGATCAAGGTTAGCTTGGCTCTCTCATTTGGTTTAAATGTCCTTTTAATGACTCTGCACTTTATTTATTCTTATAGAAATTATAAGCCTTGCAATTATTATATTATATAATATTTATATATTAACATTATTATACTAACTTTCCTATCAATACTGCAAGCTTTATGAGATCCTAGCTCATGTTTCTCTTTGCAGTCCAAATAACTGTAGAAATTCAGTTAATAGTTTTTGATTAAACAGATTTTCTAATAAAATGAAACATTTAATAAGACATGTAATCAATTACACATGTACTTATTTACAGAGTAACAAAAAGTTTGGGCAATTTTTGTCTCTTAGGAATAATTTACTATGTATATCTGTCAGAATTATGAATTAGTCATACTACTGGCATGATTGATGGATTATATATTTACTTAATCTCATTTGGAACTACATTCCATTTTTCTGGATTATTTACTTTCAAGCTATACTTTAGGACCATTTTATCAAATAACAATTTCATGTTTATTTCAGATACATAAAATTATATCACAATCACATTTCTGAGCATTTGAAAACGGGTATGAAAAGTGACAGTGATGAGCTATATGATCCTCTGGCTTTGATCTTTCTGATAGATTCCTGCTTATTCTTTTGCAAGTGTTTTCTTGAAGATATTCTGTTAAACAGAAACAATTCATTTATTTCAAATAAGTTATCGTGTGACTTTTCAGTTACTTTTGAAATATCTACTAAAACTCAAATATGAAGTTAAACTCAATATTCCAAAGCAAATGTCATAGAATGATGTCAGATTTCCAGGATATTCTCGTACACAAGGAGAGTTGCCTACTCCACATTAGTGGGCAACCAATGATCTCAGCTTGTGTTGAATTATGAACCCACTTAATTTTCTGGAGCAGATGGATACTTTGGCATATAAGCAGACTTGCCCACTTAATTGAGTGTGCCTTACAAACATTATCTTTTCTATGTGTTCCAAAATCTGTAAGTGAGGAGGATTCACTGTTTTTCATCCCGAACTTCGGGAAGTGCTGCTATTGAGACAGAGAAATAAAGATGCATCTGCTAAGGCAATCATCATTTTTGCAATTGTATTGCTTTTTGCATTTTTGCAAGTTTTATAATAAACCATTAATACATACTGGGTTTTGCAGGGTTGTTTTTTACTTCTTGCAGAATTTACAGTTTAGTGTTTTGTAGTTTCAGAAAGCATTTCATGTCTCTAGTTTCATTTGTTTTCTCTAGTTCAGAGAGGCTTGGTGCATTGTTCAGAGTCATTAAGTAAAGGGCAAACAAAGAGCCGCTATTCAATCCTAGGAAAAGAGAATGCAGCTCCATCATAGAGAACACTCTGCCTTCACACTCCACTTATACTGTAGATACAGTCATATGCCTCTTAATGACGTTTTGGTGAACAATGAACCATATATGCTACAGTGATTCCATAAGATAATAATGGAACTGGAAAATCCCTAACACCTAGTATTTTCTACACTGTGCCTTTAATCCTTAGAGTGTACTTATACTTAGTATAAAAAGTTAACTGTAAAACAGGCTCACACAGTCCTTTAGAAAGTATTTCAGAAGAAGGCATTGTTAGCAGAGGAGATGACAGCTTCATGCATGTCACAGCCCCTGAAAACTTTCTAGTGGGACAAGATTTGGAGGTGAAGACAGTGATATTGATTATTCCGACCCTGTGTATGCCTAGGCTAATGTGTGTGTTTGTGGCTTAATTTTTTATATAAGAAATTATAGAATAAGGATATAAAGAAATAACATATTTTTGTACAGCTATACGATGTGTTTAAGCTTAGTCTTATGTCAAAAGAGTAAAATAAGCTTAAAACTAAATGTTTATAAATTTAAAAAGTTATAATATGCTAAGGTTAATTTATTATTGAAAAGACAATTTAATAAATTTAGTGTAGCCTAAGTTTATCTTTTTTTTTTTTTTTTTTTTGAGTCAGAGTCTCACTCTGTCACCCAACCTGGAGTGCAGTGGCACAATCTTGGCTCACTGTGAGCTCCGCCTCCTGGGTTCAAGTGATTCTCCTGTCTCAGCCTCCCAAGTAGCTGGATTACAGGAGTAGTCATCACACCCAGCTAATTTTTGCATTTTTAGTATGGAAGGGTTTTCACTGTGTTGATCAGGCTGCTCTCAAACTCATGACCTCACATGATCTGCCCATCTTGGCCTCCCAAAGTGCTGGGATTACAGGCGTGAGCCACTGCACCTGGCCCATGTTTTTAAAGTCTATGGTAGTGTGTGCAGTGACATCCACTCATCATAATTTCACTCAGTCACTCAGAGCAACTATCAGTCTTGCAAACTCCATTTATGGTAAGTGCCCTGTACAGGTGTACCATTTTTATCATTTATATTTTCACTGTACCTTTTTAAAATTTTTTTAATTTTATTGTTATTATTATTATTATTATTGAGACAGAGTCTCACTCTGTTGCCAGGCTCCAGGCTGGAGTGCAGTGGCTCAATCTCGGCTCACTGCAACCTCCACCTCCTGGGTTCAAGCAATTCTCCTACCTCAGCCTCCCAAGTACTTGGGACTACAGGTCCACGCCACCACACCCAGCTAATTTTTTGTATTTTTTAATACAGACAGGGTTTCACCATGTTGACCAGGACGGTCTCGAACTCTTGACCTCATAAGCTGCCTGCCTCAGCCTCCCAAAGTGCTGGGATTACAGGCGTGAGCCACCGCGCCCGGTTGACTGTAACTTTTTAATGTTTAGAAACACAGATAACATTGTATTACACTTGTCTAGAGCATTCAATATAATAATATGCTGTACAGATTTATAGACTACCAGCAATAAGTTATACCATGTAGCCTATGGTTGTAGACAAAATCATCCAGGTTTACGTAATTACACTCTATGATGTTTGTACAACAAAATCTCCTAATGACATTTCTCAGAATGTGTCTCTGTCAGTCAGTGCTTCATGACTGTAATTAGTTGCCCTCAATAAGTTGAGTGATTTCAAGTAGTTGTAATTAAAATTTTGATGTGTCTTCTGCTACTGATAGTTTTTATGTACAAAAAAAAAGTGTTTTATATTGTTTCTTGGGCCAGATTTCTCTGCCTTTCACCACCAGTTGCTAATTAAAAGCAGCAGGTATAACATACAAAAACCTGATTATGCTCGAGGTATAGATTAGAAAGATTCAAGTTCATTTTCTACAACATGAGACACATACACTGAAATAGAAGAGCAAAAGAGAAGAGATCACCACTGTTGTATCCTTGAAAACTTGTCTGATAGAGGAAATTTATCAGCATAAAGCTAATTGCCAGCTTGAGATTTAACAAGTCTGCTTACTTCCTTTAATTAGTACCCACTTCCTACCAAGAAAACCTTGACAAAATTCCTTAAAAAGCTGGCCTCTTTTAAACCCAAGTACCTTAGGTGAGTAATATTAATTAGATATTTTAATTAAGGGCTCTATGTGCAAACTTCATCAGTGAAAAACTGCTGTTATATTGTGGCACTCTTACTTTTAATTGACTCTGTAATAACTCTGAAAGCTGTGTAAAGTAAAATTAAATCCTTATCCATAGACAATTGCTTTAGTACTTGTTTCTGTGTTCAGGAGGTACCAAGGTTAGGCTGCTATTACCTACTATGAATATAAATTTAAAAGTCCAGTTATTTGCATTCTTGCTCCCATGTACCCTGAACATAATGAATTGAGATATAGAAACACTATCAAAATAAAAGTGTAACAGCAAAGAACAGTAATTGATTTCCAAAAATAACATTGTATATATAAACTCCTAACTAGAGTTTTAGGTAAGCAATTTTGTCATTAGCAAATAAACTTGTGATTTGAAATCTATAGTGTTTAATGATTTCTGGGATTTTTTTGTTCTATTATCTGCTCTTTATTTTTCCTTGTGTATCTGTTGTTAAAGCAGAGATTTTCTCTTCATATGTTCTTAAACTTATCTCCAAGTTTTAAAATAATTTTAAAATACATGACATGAGAGAGGACCAGAGAATATTCATGTGTATATACTAAGATATTATGTTAACAGTTATATATAATTTGCAGGGTGACTATAGTCTGAAAATACAAAAAAAATATTTTTTACTAAACTCCCTTGATTATTGCTTCTTGGATATGCTAAATTCTGTGTACATTCAGGAAAACTGGGGACAAAAATCATCTTAAAACACATCACAGATGGTTATGCAGAGACAAATGAAAATTCTACATTAATGCACTAAGTTCAGTGCAACTTTTACAGCTACCTGAATGCACTGATGCCAAGGGACAATACATCAGCTGAATCTTTTATTGTGAATCATTTATTAGATATATTTGCCTATGTTTGCAGACATTAAGTCCACCTTGTATAGTTGATTTTATGAGTCTGGTTGCTTAAAATACACCCCTCAAATGCATAAGCAATTACTAAAATGGAGTTGAATCCTAAGTCACTACCACTATGGTGTGCACCTCTGCTAACTACATTTTTCTTTCCTTGCTAACCTTTGCTTGACCCGAATTACACACAGGGTAAAACATAAAATCTGTCACTATAGTAGCTTTATCTTCTAAATTGCACTCACCTACTCAATTCCTGAACTTACATTTTGCAATTTTCCTTCATATCCGTTTCATGCAGTATTACACACTATTTACTACATAATTCCTTTCTATTACTGCCTCTGAATTTTTTCTTATACTATATCATTACACTGGAAATTACTTTATTGGTAAATTAAGTTATTCTTAAATTCCATAACTGTGAGACTTGTCTCAAAAAAGAAATTATTTTATGTTATGAAAGCATTTTAATATTTATTTATATATAACTCACTATACAAATAACCAACGTGCAGTACAACATTCAGTGATTTTAGCGAATTCACAGAGGTCTGCAACCATCACTGCAAGAAATTCTCATAATATTTTCTTCACTTCATAAAGAAATACCATATCCATCAACTGTCACTCCTCATTCCCCTCAACACCTTCAGTTCTAGGCAACCACAGATTTACTTTGGGTCTCTATAGATTTGAAGATTCAAAATAGGGCATATAAGTGGGCTCATATAACATGGAGTTCTTGTATGATGGGTTTCTTTCACTTAGCATACTGTTTTCAATATTTATCCATGTTGCTGCAAGCATATTTATTTCATTGCCATATTAAATTTCATTGTGTGGATATATTCTATTATATTTGTCCATTCATTAGTTGATGAGCATTTGGCTTGTTTCTACTTTTGACTATTAGGAATAAAAATGCTTGAACATCGTGTTCAGGTTTGTGTATAGTCATGTTTTCCTTTCTTTGGGGTAAATATCTAGGAGTGGAATTGCTCTGTCATAAGGGCAAGTTTGCTTAAATACTGAGTAACTACAAAACAGTTTTCTAAAATTTTTGGAACATTTTACATTCCAGCCAACAAAGTATAGACATTCTAATTTGTTTACATTCTTACTGACATCCGTTTGTAATGCCTTTTTTATTATTGCCATCACTCTAATGAATATAAAAATATATGTTATTGTGAATTTAATTTTCCATTCCCGAATAGCTAATGATAATCATAAGTCCATGTTTTCTTTAGCCATTTTTATCTTCACAGAAATACTGTCTTTACTTTTTTGGCAGATTTTTATTTTATTTTTTATTTTTATTTTTTTTTTAGTTTTGAGTTTTAAGGAGTTCTTTATTATATACCTAGGAAACAAGTCTCTTATTATATGTAAGATTTTCTGTTGATTGCCTTTCTACTTTATTGTTTTATAAAGCACAAAAGTTTTAATTTTGATGTAATCTAATTACCTATTTTTATTTTGTTTTTTGTGCTTCTTGTCATATTTAATAATTAATCACGTAATCCAAACATCACAATGGTCAATTCTATGTATTCTTCTAAGAGTTTTATGGTTTTATTTCTTACATTCATGTCTATCATTCATCTGGAATTAATTTTATCCACAGCATAAGGAACAGTTCCAACTTAACTGCTGTGTATGTATTTATCCACTTGTCTCCAAATCACTTTTTAAAAGACTTATCTCTACTGAAATCTCACAGTACTCTTGTAAGAGTACTTGCCAAGAGGCCTATGTTTGAACTCGGAATTCAATTCCTTTGTTCTCTTGGTCTATTGGATATCAAGATCACACTCTTGATTACTGTGGGTTTGTAGTAGTTATAAAATTGAAAAATGGAAATGTGTTTTTCTTTTTCTAAGGTTGTTTTGGAAATTCTGGGCTCTTGAATTTCAGAATGACTTTTAAGATTGCCTTACCAATTTCTGCAAGAACAAAAAAGCATTTTGATCATAACAGGGAATGCACTGAAACCACAGAACAATTAAGAGATATACTGCCATCTAAATGATATTTAATCTCCTAATCCCTGAACATAAGGTATGTTCATATTTATTATCATTTTCTTTAATTTTTTAAATAATGTTTTATAGTTCCCAGTGTCCAAGCCTTTCACTTATTTTGTTAAACTTATTCTTTAGTATTTTGTTTTTGGGTGTTATTGTAAATGTAATAAATCACTTGCTTTTATTTTTGGTTTGTTAATTACTGATATGTAGTAATACAATTGAATTGTGGATATTGATCTTGTACTCGGCAACCTTAATGGGCTTACTTATCAGCTTTGGTAATAATTACTACTAAATTACTACTACAGAAAATTAACTTAATTAGGAAATTAATTCCTTAGAATTTTCCATATGCAAAATTATGTCATCTTTAAATTTCTTTAATTTTTTTTTTTTTTTTTTGGATACGGAGTCTCACTCTATGGCCCAGGCTAGAGGCTGGAGTGCAATGGCATGCTCTCGGCTCACTGCAACCTCAGCCTCCCGGGTTCAAGTAATTCTGCCTCAGCCTCCCAATTAGCTGGGATTACAGGTGTGCACCACCACACCCAGCTAATTTTGTGTGTGTGTGTTTTTAAGTAGAGACCAGGTTTCACCATGTTGATCAGGCTGGAATTGAACCCCTGACCTCATGATCTGCTGGCCTCAGCCTCCCAAAGTGCTGGGATTAGAGGCATGAGCTACCGTGCCTGGCTATCTTTAAATTTCTTATTCCAAGACTTTATTTATTCTTTGCCTAACTACCTTGTCTGGAACCTTCAGTACAATGTCAAATGGCAGTAGTGAGAGAAAATGTCATTGTCTCTTTCCTTACTTGGGGGAAAACATTTAGTCTTTCACCTTTAAGTAAGATGTTTCTCTGGGTTTTCCACTGATGTCCTTCATAAGTATAGGACAGTTCTCTCTATTCCTAGTTGTTGAATATTTTTATTATAAAGGAGTGTTAGATTTTGTCAAATGTTTTTTGCTTCATCTATTAAGATGGTCATGTGCTTTCTGTTCTTTATTCAATTGTGAAACCGTCATTAGATTTCTGAGATGAATCACCCTTGGTTGTAGTGTAGAGTACTTTTTATATGTTGATGGATTTAGCCTGCTAGTATTATGTGAAATTTATCTATATTCATTAAAGATATTTCTTTATAGTTTTACTTATGATATTTCTGTCTAGCTTTGACACACCAGAAATACACAGAATGTGTTGGGATGTGATATATTATCTTCCATTCTAAAAAATAGTTTTGAAGAATTAACATTTTTTCTTAAATATTTGTCATAAATCACATTTCATGAGATGTTTATAAATTACTTTTTTAATCTCTGTATTCGTTATAGATTGTGGTAGGCAGAATGATCATTCTGCAAAAACGTTCACCTCCTTATCACAGAAACTGTTGATATGTTAATTTACATCAAAAGTCTTAGCAAATATAATTAATTTAAAAGCCTTGATAAAGGGAGATTATCCTAGGTAATTCTGGTGAGCACAATCTAACCACATGGATCCCTAAAAGTGGAGAACTTTTCTCAGCTCTAATCAGAGAGAGATGTCACTTTGGAAGAAAGATATAGAAAGATGTGAAGTTTCTCTCTTTTGAAAATGGAGAAAGGGGCTATAAGCCATGGATTGTGGCTGGCATCTAGATGTTGGGAAGGTTAGGGAAATGAATTTTCAACAAGATCTAACAGAATGAAAGTCAGCCCTGCCAATGTCTTGATTTTATTCTTTTGAGACCTGTGTCAGTTTTTTGACCTACTGAAATGTAAGACAATACACTTATGTTGTTTTAAGTCACTGACTTTTTGTTATTTTTTGCAGCAGCAGCAGCAGCAGCAATAAAAAATGAACACATAAGTCTACTCAAATTTCCAGTTTCTTACTGAGTCAGTTTCAGTAGTTTGTGTCTTTCTAGGTAATTTTCTATTGTTATCAAAAGCGATGTAATTGGCAGGCATTTAGTAGTTTGTAGTATTCATTTATAATCTTTTTGTATTTCTGTAAAGCCAGTCATAAATTCCCTTCTCTTATTATTTCTTAGTCAGTAATTTTAGTGTTCTTCCTTTTCTAATCAGCAAAGGGAAAGTTCTGTATAAAAACTAATGAGTATAAAACTTATTGTATAAAAATTTATTAGCCACAGATCTGGGAGCCATGAAGGTCAAGATTAAGGGACTGATAAATGTGACACCTGTGAAGGCTCTCTTTCTTATTCAGAAACAATGCCTTCTCATTGTCTCCTCACGTGGTGCAAGGCACAAAACAGGTACTCTCAAGTCTCTTTTGAAAGAACACTAATCTGGTTCCTAAGATCAGAACCCTCATGACCTAATAACCCGAAAAAGAACCCAGCTCTTAATACTTACCATCACCTTAGGAGTTAGGTTTCAACAAGTCAATTTTGAGGGACACATTCAGACTACAGTACAAGTTTTGATTTTGTTGATTTTCTCTATTGTTATCTCTTTCATTAATTATATCTATAATCATTATTTCCTACCATGTGTTGGCTTTAAGTTTAGTTTTCTCCTTTTTAGAAAAATGTACTGTACCAAAGTCTCTGGGACACATTCAAAGCAGTGTCTAGAGGGACACATATAACAATAAATGCCCACATGAGAAGCGAGGAAATATCTAAAATCGACACCCTATCATCAAAATTGAGAGTAAGAGGAACAAGAAATAAAAAACTCAAAAGCTAGCAGAAGACAAGAAATAACTAAGATCAGAGCAGAACTGAAGGAGACAGAGACACAAAAAACCCTTCAAATTATCAATAAATCCAGGAGTTGGTTTTTTGAAAAGAACAAAATGGACAGACTGCTAACCAGATTAATTAAAAAAAAGAGATAAGAATCAAATAAATACAATAAAAAATGATAAAAGGGATATCACCACCGAGTCCACAGAAATACAAACTATCATCAGAGATTACTACAAACAACTGTATGCACATAAGCCAGTAAACCTAGAAGAAATTGATAAATTCCTGGACACTTACCTCCTCCCAAGACTCAACCAGGAAGAAGCTGAATCCCTGAATAGACCAATAACAAGGTCTGAACTTGAGGCAGCAATTAATAGCCCACCAACCAAAAAAAGTCCAGACCCAGATGGGTTCACAGCTGAATTCTAGCAGACATAGAAAGAGAAACTGGTACAACTCCTTCTGAAACTATTCCAAACAATGCAAAAAGAGGAAATACCTCCAAAATCATTTTATGAGACCAACATCATCCTGATACCAAAACCCTGCAGAGAATCAACAAATAAAAATTCAGGCCAATATCTATGATGAACATAGATGCAAAAATCTTCAATAAAATACTGCAAACTGATTGCAATAGCACATCAAAAACTTATCCATCATGATCAAGTAAGCTTCATCCCAGGGATACAAGGCTAGTTCAACATATGCAAGTCTATAAACATAATCCATCAAGTAAACAGAAACAAAGACAAAAACCACATGATTATCTCAATAGATGCAGAAAAGGCCTTGACAAAATTCAACAGCCCTTTTTGCTAAAAACTCTGAATAAACTAGATATAAATGGAACATATCTCAAAATAGTAAAAGCTATTTATGACAAACCCACAGTCAATATCATACTGAATGGACAAAAACTGGAAGCATTCCGTCTGAAATCTGGCACTAGACAAGGATGCCCTCTCTCACCATTCCTATTCGATATAGTATTGGAATTTCTAGCCAGAAAAATCAGGCAAGAAAAAGAAATAAAAGATATTTAATTAGGAAAGGAAGACTTCCAATTGTCTCAATTTGCAGACAACGTGATTGGATATTTAGAAGACCCCATGGTCGCAGCCCAAAATCTCCTTAAACTGATAAAAACTTCAGCAAAGTCTCAGGATACAAAATCAATGTGCAGAAATCACAAGCATTCCTTTACACCAATAACAGACAAACAGAGAGCCAACTCAAGAGTGAACTCCCATTCACAATTGCTACAAAGAGAATAAAATGCCTAGGAATACAACTAACAAAGGATGTAAAGGACCTGTTCAAGGAGAACTACAAACCACTGCTCTAGGAAGTAAGAGAGGACACAAACAGATGGGAAACCATTCCATGCTCATTCAATATGGTGAAAATGGCAATACTGCCCAAAGTAATTTATAGATTCAATGCTATCCCCATCAAGCTACCAATGACCTTCTTCACAGAACTGGAAAAAAACAGGTTAAACTTCAAATGGAACCAAAAGAGAGCCCACATAGCCAAGACAATCATAAGCAAAAAGAACAAAGCTGGAGGCATCATGCTACCTGACTTCAAACTATACTACAAGGCTACAGTAATCAAAACAGCATGCCACTGGTACCAAAACAGAGGTATAGACCAATGGAATAGAACAGAGGCCTTGGTGGCAATGCCACACATCTACAACCATCTGATCTTTGACAAACCTAACAAAAACAAGTAACGGGGAAAAGATTCCCTGTTTAGTAAACGGTGTTGGGAAAACTGGCTAGCCATGTGCAGAAAGCAGAAACTGGACCTATTCCTGACACCTTACACTAAGATTAACTCCAGATGGATTAAAGACCTAAACATAAGACCTAACACCATAAAAACCCTGGAAGAAAACCTAGGCAAAAACCATTCAGGACATAGGCATAGGCAAGGCCTTTATGACTAAAACACCAAAAGCAATGGCAACAAAAGCCAAAATAGATAAATGAGATCTAGTTAAACTCCAGAGCTTCTGCACAGCAAAAGAAACAATCATTAGAGTAAACCAGCAACCAATAGAACGGGAAAAAATTTTTGCAATCTACCCATCTGACAAAGGGCTAATATCCAGAATCTACAAAGAACTAAAACAGATTTACAAGAAAAAAAAAGAAAACCCATTCAAAAGTGGGCAAAGGATATGAACAGACACTTTTCCAAAAAAGTCATATATGCAGACAATAAACATATGAAAAAATGCTCATCATCACTGGTCACTAGAGAAATGCAAATGAAAACCACACTGAGATACCATCTCACACCCGTTAGAACGGCAATCATCAAAAAATCTGGAGCCAACAGATTCTGAAGAGGATGTGGAGAACTGGGAACACTTTTACACTGTTGGTGGGAGTGTAAATTAGTTCAACCATTGTGGAAGACAGTGTGGCGATGCCTCAAGGATCTAGAAATAGAAATTCCATTTGACCCAGCAATCCCATTACTGGGCATATACCCAAAGGATTATAAATTGTTCTGTTATAAAGACACATGCACATGTATGTTCACTGTGGCACTGTTTACAATAGCAAAGACCTGGAACCAACCCAAATGCCCATCGATGATAGATTGGACAAGGAAAATGTGGTACATATACACCATGGAATACTATGCAGTCATAAAACACAATGAGTTTGTGTCCTTTGTAGGGACAAGGATGAATCTGGAAACCATCACTTTTAGCAAACTGGCACAAGAACAGAAAATCAAACACTGCATGTTCTCACTCATAGGCAGGTGTTGAACAATGAGAACACATGGACACAGGGAGGGGAGCATAACACACTGGGGGGTCAAGGGGAGGCACAGTGAGGGGTGGATAGGTTGGGGATGGTTAACATGGGAGAAATGCCAGATATAGGTGACAGGGGGATGGAGGCAGCAAACCACCTTGTCATGTATGTACCTATGCAACAATCCTGCATGATCTGCATATGTACCCCAGAACCTAAAGTACAATTAAAAGGAGGGTAGGGAGGGATAACATGGGGAGAAATGTCAGGTATAGGTGACAGGGGGATGGAGGTAGCAAACCACCTTTTCATGAATGTACCTATGCAACAATCTGCATGATCTGCACATGTACCCCAGAACCTAAAGGACAATAAAAAAAATGTACTGGTGTCTTTAGGTTTAATGTAGGTACAGGTTTGTAATTATTATTTTTTAAAATATATATACTTACAGATATAAATTTTCTTCTAAGCATGGGTTTCACTGTATCCTATAAGTCTTATTATATTGTGTTTCCATTTTATCTCAAAATGTGATTTAATTATCCTCATAAATTCCCTTTGGCCCATTTATTATTTAGAGTATGCTGTTTAATATCCACGTTTGTAAATTTCCCCATTTTCTTTCTGTTATTTGTTTTTTATTTAGTACTATTTTAGTGAGAGAAACTTTGTGTGATTTCAATTATTTTATACTTACTGAAACTAGTTTCATGGCCTAAAATGTGATCCTTGAATATGTTTCATTTGCACTGGATAGAACATATACAGTGCTGTATTAGGTTATTCTATGGATGTCTCTTTGATCTAGATCTAGTTGGTTTATGCTGTTCTTCAAATCTTATATTTCTTTGTTGACCTTTCTACTTGTTCCATCTACTGTTGAAAGTGAACACAGAAGCCTGCAGATATGGTTGCGTTAGTTATCTCTTCCTTTTATTTTGTCCGTTTTTTTCTTCACATATTTTGGTGTCTTGATGTTGGGTGAATATGTAATTGCAATGGTTAAATCTTCCTGATGGAGTGCCCCTCTTATTGTTAGAAAGTTTCCATCTTTTTTTCTAGTAATTTTTTTAAAAATTGTTTTTAAAGTCTACTGTTTATTATTAATATAGTCCCTCTAGCATACTTGTGGTTGCTATCATTTCCATCCTAATATTTACCACCTATTTGAATATTTGAGTCTAAAAGTGTGTCTCATATAAACAATATAAAGTAGGATTTTAAGAAATCCGTCTAGCAATGACTGCTTTTTGATTACATTGTTTCATTTATTTACCTTTGATATCATTGTTTATATAGAGTCATGTCTTCCATTTTATTTTTGTGTTTTCTGTATGCTTTTATTTATTTATTTATTTATTTTGTTTTTAATTGCATTTTAGGTTTTGGGGCACATTATATGCTTTTCTTTGGTCTTATGTTCTTTTTTGCTTCTTTAATTCTTATTAAGTAAATATTTTCTAATGTAGTATTTTAATTACTTAAACAAAAGGTTTACTTTTTTTTAAATTTTCTTAATGTTCAATCTAGAGTTCAAAGTATACATCTTATTTTAATCTACTTCACTTCCACACAGGAGCTCAAAATCTACATCTTATTTTAATCTACTTCACCTCTACACACAATTTAACTCCAGTGAGAAATAGAAACATTACACTATATAGCTCTATTCCCTTCCTACCTCCTTTTTTGTGCTACAATTTTTATACATATTACATTGTACAATGATTATTTTAGTTCAAATCTGTTATTGAAATTCTCTAGAGAACATTTTGTTTCAATGTCTATACTTTTCAATTCCAGGATTTCTCTTTGGTTTTTCTTACAATAATTTTTCTCTCTCTATTAATATTTTCTATTTTATCAGGCATGGCCATCTTACTATGCTGTATGTTGTTAAATATTTCTTTTATTTCTTTGAACACATTTAGAATAAACACTTTGAAGATTTATCTGCTAACCCAACGTCTTTTTTTGTCATTGTTTTGTTTTTAACCTGTGCATGATTGTACTTTATTACCTCTTTGTAGACCTTGAAATTAAAACAAAACAAAACAAAACTAGAGTTTTAACAAATAATATATTTTAGCAATCTGCGTACTGATTCCCTGATCTATACTGGAGCTGATATTTCATATATTCCTGTTTATAATTTTTACTAACTTGGTTTGACTACTTTATTGAAGTCTATTTCATCCATATTGTACAACATCTAATACTGATCCTCAAATGATTCAGCCTTGAAAATGTGCATATTCATTCTATGATGCAGTAAGTGTTTTAGTCAGGCTCTCTTTGACTATCACTTTCAACAATTTCTCTGGTAAACTATCTGACACTCCAGGTATCACATCCAGTTGTTACCGTCTACTAAGTCCTGTCTGCACTACTATTTTTGACAATACTCTGGGGCTGAAATAGCTCTACAATATAGTCCAATCAGATTTTCAGGAATCAAAGGCAAACGTTTATGGCTTATTCTGACTGTGCTCTTAGGTACACATTTTCGTAAATTTCATTCTAAGTAAATTCTTCTTCCTGGGAAGACATATGATGCTCTCTGTTTGACTCTCTTTTTCTCCTCTTGGGTCAAACCTTTGTGTTTTTGCTTAGGAACCACAGATACGCTTTGCCATTCTGAGGGAGTTGTGGGTTGTGGCAACAATGCCACAGATTTGCATTATTTCCATCAGGATTTAGATTTTCTTAAATATTATTTATTTAATTTGTGGAATGTCCTTTGGACAATATTCAGAGGCTTCAAACTGTTTCCTTGTTTGTAAATAATTTTCACGAGTTATGGTTATTTTTTTTTCTGGGGAGCATGTTCATAGCTCTTCATAGCACCATTCCAGAAATCAGTTCTCAAATAATTTTTATAACATATTTTAAACATTATTTATGTAACGTAATGCTTTTCATACTATAAGCATGTTAAATGTAGTAGCTATGCCATAGTTGTATTTTTTCATACCTGGAATGACTTACCGCAGCCACACATCTGCACACATTAAAATATCAGTATGTGATTCTTAGGTTAAATATGTAGCACAAGATCAAAGTCTTATCTTTGAAACTTCTTGGTTTCTTATAGAGTGGCTGAGCCTGAAAACAGGCTTTCTAATTATTGCTGAAATTATTTTCACTGTCATTAAACAGAATGTTAGAGAACAACTGAAGAATACGTAAGCCAAGTAAAGATATTTCTATTACTGTCATCATAAAATATCCAATGGAAACTGTACTCTGTGCTAGGTCAGAGATTAAATTAAATATTGCTATACTCTATGGCAATGCATAATGTGTGCCTTATTTATCAGAATGAGTTAAATTGACTCTCTAAGTCACTGCTGAGGGTAAAACAAAGCTCCTGAGGGAGAATACTGATCAATTTATTCCATGATTGTCAGATACTTTATTAGTATCTTATTGCTGGTGTAAGAAATCACAAATTTATTTGTTTTAAAGCATCGTTTATTTATTCTTTTAATTCTGAATGTTAGCAGTCAAACGCTAAACTCCTTGGGCTCAAGTTTTCGGCAGGAAAGCTATGTTTCCTTCTAGAGACTCTAGGGGAGATTGCATTTCATTGCCAATCCCAATATTTGCAAGCCACCCATATTCCTTGTCTCTTGACATTCATCCTCAAAGCCCCTGACAGGTCAAATCCTTCACACACTGCATCATTCTAACATTCTCTCCTGCTCTTTTCTTCCATTCTTGAGGCACTTTGTGATGACACTGGGCCTACCTGGATAATTTAAGACAAACTTTCTCTGCCTATAAAAATAATTTTTAACTTCCTCAGGGAAGTTACTTTACTCATTGAAAGCCACTAAGTTCACTTGTTACTGTTTGCATTTAGCTTGGGGTTTTCCCTACCCTTGTAATTTTATTTCTTTTTATTGGATATGTAAAGCATGAACATACAATTAAAAGTCAAAATTGTATAGAAGGGTATACTCAGAGAAACATCATTTCCTCCCCTCGCCTGCAACCCTACCCTCTCATCTCCTACCCTAATTAGTAACCAGTTTCATTCACTTTTGTATTATCGGTCTTCGGTTTCTTTTACAAAATTATACAGATATGTGTACATTTTCTTGTTTACTGTTCTTTCTCTCAAAAAAGACAGCATAATGCATTTTTTTTTCACTTTAAAATAAATTCTGGAAACTTCTCCCTTTCAAAAAAAATTTTAAAAATAAAATTAGGAAGTGGACACTATTTTTATATCCATTTAACACATGGTAAAACTGTAGCTCAGAATAGTTCGTGTTTTGTGGTTTGCCCCTTGTATGGTAAAACTTGAAAACACACACTTTTTATGAAATGAAGAATTAGATATCAAGTGCTACTAGGAAAATTGCAAGCCTACAACTATGGATCATGTTAAAGAGCATTGTAACAGGTATAATGCATTTGATATATAAAGTCAAGATACATTTTATTTCTCACAAATTTTATTTCTCTGTGACTTAACATCCTTTGTATCAATGTCATCCATAATTTTAGGGACAGAACAAGTACATCTTAGAATAAAGTGATGATTCCTCAGGTTAAAATTCAAATCAGACATTTTCATCTTGAAAAAGAGTACGACCTTAAGAACCAAGTGTTTCTGAGAGTAAAATAATTTTTCTAAATTCCAAAGAGTTTTCCTTGGCTAGAAAAAAAAGAAAGCATGGCATTCTGAGTAGAGATCTCATAAAGAGAGGATAAAAGATATGGTGTAAAGGAAGTTTCTATCCCACAGCAAGAAATAAAGCCTTTCTGAACAGTAGATAGTTTAGTTCAAGAATAAGGATTCAGAGGAGATAAGGCCTGGGTTAAAATTCTGTCTATATTTCTAAGAATGTAGGCCTCGTCCATTTAGGCCAAGATTCAAAGTATAAATCAAAAGGAGTAAAATCCCACATAAGCAAAGTGGGTGGCTGATAACAAAACATTTGAACCTGATTTTCTAGAATTCCCCATGACTAAATTGGGTAATTAGGGAAAAGTAAAAATTTGGTAGCATGTGTTTAGGTTGAGAAAGGGCTTGATAAAATGCAATTCTATTTCCCCACAGCCTGAATCTGACATTGACAAAAATGTATGTGTTCCTACGTGCCTTGTGGGATGCAAAAGATTTCTGTGAATTACAAGTCGGCAGACTGTCTAATGATTTTCTGTACTGAGATGTAAGATGATAGCAAGCCTATCGTGAATCTAAATTAAAAAGATGGAGTGTGGCATGGTGGAGAATCGCAGGATTGGCAGAATTAGATAAAGGGCAGTCAGAGGAGCTGTCCAGCTCTTAGGGACTCATAATCAAGGATTATCTAGGCAGTGAATGTACAGTTCATACCAGCTATGTTTTCAGTAGTCAATCCATTAAACAGAGACTGTTGACTAAAGATAAGTCCATATATCAGTCAGAGGTCAGCGAAAGAGAGAAGAAGCATTTAAAGAATTATTGTTTACCCAACTCAGGTTGTTATATGAGATTCTGGCGTGGTTTTATACCGTCAGGTATGTATGAAATTTTATTGAGATAGTATATGTGTAACTGAGGTGTATGTATATGTTGGAGAAAATATAAAGAATAGCAGGCTAGACTAAGTGGACAAACCTTAAAAGCCTAATTATTTATCTAAATGAAATTGTGTTTACCTCAAAAAGATAATGTTGAACTAGAAAAGATTGAGTAACTTAAATGGACAAAGTTTTTCTTTCAATTTGTTTTTATTTGTTTTTACACTGTAAGCAAGCCTGAAAGAAATAGATCAGTCATGAAAAAGTGAAGAGATTACCTTTTTCATATCTGTGTCACTGTGTGTAAAAGTTGACTTCTACTACGGAAGACATAATCCTTCCAATATATTGTGCATCAGTGGAAATTTTCAATTTTATTGCAGCATCAACTTTTATTATTTTTAAAGAGATATATAGAAAATAAATTCCTTCTGATATTTCATAATATCAGAAGGTATTTCAAAAGGACATATTTCAAAAGGAAGAAAGGGACTGAATCATTATCCAAGCAACAAAACTTGTTATCAAGCCAATGAAAGGGGCTGTCTTGTCATTGTTCTCAGAAACTTAAGAGACAGATGAAGATAGATGGATGAATGGATGAATGGATGAATGGATGTATAGACAAAGATAGACAGATAGATAGGGATAAAAACAAGACTCAGGTGACTGGACAAGGTCTTTCCAACTCATAAAAACCTGGATAATTTTTTTTTTGCATTTTTTAATTTGTATGTTTCAGTTTGTCATTTGCCTGAGAAATCAGTATGAGAAATTTGTCTTTATCTCTATTTGAAGACTATATATACAATTTTAATGGTAAATTTTCATAAATTAGAACTATGGAATTAAAGAGTAATTTGTTATTATGTTGCTGGTAATTGATTCCTTCAGTCTACACTAAACACTAACTGTTCTAAAATGGCCATCCAAGCAGCCATTGGAGCTTAAATGGCTGGAAGCACTGTTATTCATTCATTCTTTAGGGCTCAACCTTACCTCATCCAGGGGCTGCATTGCATTCTCATAGAAGAAACTAAAAATGTCAGCAAGTATTGGAATCTGTTGATTTATTTTAAAGACTGGTTGAGTCTATATTCTCAAAAGTGCTGCACTTCTGTTGTTACAAAATTTGTTGTAATGTGTGGCACCTGCCTTTTAAATAAATATTGTGTGTGTTTCCACTTCTTCAATTCATATATTAGTCAGACATATTGAATTGACAGTAGAATGACAGTTAATTTACCCTGATAAATATATTAGCCGTATTCCCTTTACTTGCTCATTATCTCTCAGTAAAAACTATAGAGGAAACCAATGTTATTATAGGGAGTATTTTGGTCAGTTTCAAATGATATGAAGATAAATTTGTTGTATAATTTTAATGAACAAAGACTTCACAGATAATGAAAGATGAATTCCAAAAACTATGATATGAATGGTATATAGATGAGAGACATCATAGCCCAGGCTATAGATTCTCTTCCTATTAATGACACTGGTTATTCATTTTCAAGTTTTACTTCTCTTGCTGTTGTATTAATATTTTATCATCTGCTCATTTACTCTAGCTGAAACAATGATCTTAAAGTAGGAGTCTCCTCACTCCTTACCTGTGCTCCTTGGGTTAACACCGTCCCTTGGGTAAACACAGTGTTAACCCGAGCACAGCAAAGAAAAGAACAGGGAAAGAACACCACCCTAACATTAAAAATCTACATTTGTTACACAAAACCATACACAATGTCTAAATAATGTTGACTGCTGGTCTTTTTAGAAACACAGCTGTGACCAACCATTTGGAATCACCCCAGCCCCTGACAATTTAAACTTATAGTTTACAAAATGATTGTGTAAATACAAAGTGAACCTTATCATATTTTTTGAAATAAATTTGAAAAGTCAGTGCAACATACTTTTAAATCATGACTTTTCTCTAGTAAATTTAAGCACCTTACAAGGTGATTCTATTACCTGATGGGGCAATTGCATTAGATGGATTATTTAAGCTGGTGTTGCGAATTTGTTAATTGATAATCAGATATAATTTCAAATTCCTTGTGCTCCTCTACTAAAATCAGAGGTAAATATATAATTCAATTCACAAAATATTGAATAAAACACAATATTTGAGCACTTCATCTGCTGTGTATAATAAGGTACATCTGTATTAGCAATGCTCTATTCAGTTACCGCCAAGCTCTCTTCTAAAACCCAAATAAATAAAATGTTAATTTAAGACTGTATTGCCTTTTCTTTTTTTTTTTAAAGAAAGAAAAAGAAAAGAAAGAAAGAAAGAGTGAAAGAAATAAAAAAAAAGAATGTAAGAGAGGAAGAAAGAAGAAGAGAAAGAGGGAAAGACAACGGGATTCTTGTTCTATTGCCCCGGCTAGAATGCAGTCTAAAAATGAGTATTAAAAACCTCTCTTATGCCAATAATTGTACTTAACTATGGAGACAGGAAGGAATAAGAGATGAAAATAACAAACAAGCAGCCAACCAATATTTTATTTAAAGCTGTGAAATGCTATGCAATTGCTGAGGAGTAAAAGTTTCTTAACATTCTCTCTAAAACTTGACATTGCCAGTCTTTTAAATATTAACCATTCTAACAGAGGTTGTGTTTGTTCATTTTCACTTTAATTTGCAGTTACCTAATAACTGATTAGATTGAACATCTTTCATGTTCCTGTTTGTTACCATATATTTCATTTGGTATTATATGTGGTTAAATCATTTTCATAATACATCATGGATTGCTTGTTTCCTTAAAATTGAGTTTGGGGAGTACCTTATATATTTTATGTACAATTTCTTAATCTGATTCAATATTTTCTCCGAGTCTTTGGCTTGTCTTTTTCACTCCCTTAGCAGTGATTTTTAAAGAGTAGTCACTTTTAATTTTGGAAAAATCAAATTTATCATTTTTGTGTTTTATGGTTCAGGCATGTGGTATTAATTCTAAGAAATCTGGCTTTACCTAAGGTTACAAATATTTTTGCCTATATTTTCTTTTTAAAGTTTTTTAGTTTTAGGTCTGTGGTTCATCTTCAGTTTATGTTGTTTATGGTATCAGCTATAAATTGGGTTTTCTTGTTTATTTGGATATCCATTTACCATAATTCCTTGAAGAGACTCCTTTTCTTTACTACTGTACTTTCATTGAAAACCAGTTGTCCATATATGCATTGTTCTATTTCTGGAATTGTGATTCTACTCCATTGAACTATATGATCTCCATTGATGAGTTCTCCTGCAGTGGTGTATTTGTATGTGTCTGTGTTTGGTACATTATTGAATGCACTGTCTTAATTATTGTAGCATTTTGAAATCAGGTAGCCTTGCTACTTGGATATTTTGATCCTTTGTATTTTAAAATGATTTTTAAACCTCTTTTTAACAAAAAATATACCTGTTGGGATTTTGGGACAATTGGTATCTTAACAATGAGTTTTTCAATTCCATGAAATAATGTATTTCTCTAGTTATATAGATTTCTAATTTCTTATAGATTTTTTTTTAGTTTTATCTGAACAGATCTTACATATAGTTTGTCAGATTTTCTCCAAATGTTTTCTAAATTGTATTTTTTTGGTAATTGCTTTTTTAATTCAATCTGTTTGGTAGTATATGAAAATACAACTGTTTTGTTTATAATGATATTGATATTTGCAAACTTTATAAACTGATCTATTATTTCCAGTAGCTATTTCATAGATTCAACTGTCATGCCATCTGCAAACAAGACATTATTATTTCTTCATTTCCAAACTGATTGGCTTAAAAAAAATTCTTACCTCATTGCCATTGCTAGAGCCTCTAGTGAAATATTGATGAAAACAGATATCCTTCTTCTGTTCTTGAAATTCGGTGAAAGCATTCAGTATTCACCATTGTGTATAATACTACCTGAAGGCCAAGATTTCTCTACAACAAGACAACAAGACATTTGGCAATATCTCGAGATATTTTTGGTTGTCTCAACCTGGAGGATGGCATGTAGTTGGTAGAAACTAGGTACTTGGCTATATTTCTTTCAATACATGGGACACCAACCTCCTATGCCAAGAAAAAGAGTTGTTTAGTCCAAAATATCAATAGTGCTGAGATTAAGGAAATCTGTTCTATAATCAAAGTGATACTACATTATCTATAGTATAGGAACCCTTGTTAAGGTATGCTTGCATTTCCTCCTCCTAGTCTTTGCGTTGTTGTTATTATATGTTTTACACCCCCCCCCCCCCGCCCACACACACACACACAGAGCTAAGGTCAGGCTCAATGAGCTCAAAAAGCCTGGCCTTAGCTAACTATTATTTTTTTGCTTTAAATTTTTAATTATTTGTTGTCAGAGAAAAATCTTTAATATTTGCCTAGTTAACAGTTTTCAATAATACTCATTCCTTTGCTAACATTTAGTTACCTCTTCCTGGTTTTAAGATTATCACTTCATTACTCTTTTCAGTAATATGATTATGTTGTGCTACCACAGAATTGCATTTCTTTTATGTTTATCTTACTTGGAGAGTTTTATTTCTTTTTGTTTTGTTTTACGTTTTCCTTCCTTTTTTATTTAAAAAGAATTTCAACTCTTGGTTCCTACTTTTCACCTGTAGAAAGAGTTTGATCAATATACTAAAGTACTGTTTTCTTTCTCTCTCTTGTGCCAATTTTTGGGGATGTCAATTATATGTATGGTGCATTGCTTGATATCAACCTACAAGCAACTGAGTTACTACTTTTTAAAAAACTTTTTGTTTTCTCTACACTAAAGTTTTAACTATTTCTATTGCATATTCTCTAAGTTCCCTAATTTATTAGGCTTTAGTCTCTAATTGCTATCAGTCTCATATTTTCATTTCAGATATAGTCAATTTTATCTCTAAAATCTCTCATCTCATTTGGCTCTCTACAATATAATTCTCTTGCATTCTGAAGAACGTGTTGAATATTGGAACATATTAAAAATATTTGCCAAAGCTCTTAAATTATTTTAGTGGCAATTCATTACCTGTGTCATTTCTGTGTATGTTTATATTGATGAACAATTTTAGCTTTGTAAAGATGGTTTAGATTATCCCTTATGTTATAATATATTTATTTTTACCACTAAGTTATAATACTTTAGAATTCTCTATTGAATACTATCTTTGTGGGACACAAACTCTCCACCCTGGCAAGTCATGTCATGTCAGGAGTATGTCATGGCAGGATTATGTCTTTCTCAAAAGTGAAGCACAAGTTGCTGCTCCTTCAGTTGCCCATCTTTGAGAAACTATGTCCTTCAGCAGAGGGCTAAATACACACCCCATTCCATGAAACACTATTCAGTGATCCAAGAGATGAGCTGTTGAGTCATGCACATGCACCAACCACATGAATGGATCTTAAATGCATTTGACTAGGTGAATAAGACTGAAAAAAATGCAAGATGAGCCTCGAGCACCATGTAGTGCTATAAAATAAGGCTGTGTTGGGAGGCCGAGGTGGGTGTATCATGAAATCAAGAGATCAAGACAAGTCTAGCCAACATGGTGAAACAACGTCTCTGCTAAAAATACAAAAATTAGCTGGGTGTGGTGGTGTGCACCTGTAGTCTCAGCTACTCAGGAGGCTGAGGCAGGAGAATCATTTGAATTCAGGAGGCAGAGGTTGCAGTGAGCCAAGATCATGTCACTGCACTCCAGCCTGGTGACAGAATGAGACTCTATCTCAAAAAAGAAAAAAAAAAAACAGAATAAGGACATGTTCACAAAATGTAAAGAAAATGTGTTAAAGTGACACAGGGATCAATCTGAAAGAACACACAGATCAAAGTTAGAATAATTTGAACAACACTGTAGAAAATGTGGTGTTGGAATTGTAATCCAAAGTAAACAAATATATATTGATCAGTTTATATTGACAAAAGTAAATGATTTAATATATAAGTAAATGAAGAAGATGAGGGAACTTCTTTACAATATATTTCAAATGATATATTAACGTGTTTCTCCCATTCCAAGAGTTGGAGTTTATCTGCCCCTCCCTAAGAATGAGCTGGAATGAGTGACTTGCTTCAAAAAATAGAATATGGAAATGAGAAAATAGTAACTTACAATGGGGAAACCATACAAACACTGAAATTATCACGGTCAACATAATCAGTGATAAAGCATTTTGATGTACTCTAGTCCTTGACACAATAGAGTAAGGACACTTCACACTTAAAATAGTCTTCCTCAAAATCTATAACCCAATACAGCAATGAGAAAAAATGCATATATATATACACACCCAAATTGAAGGTATTTCCACAGCTTCTAAAAACTGTCAAAATCATTTAAAAAACAAGGGAAGGCTTAACATTTGTTACTGAACGGTAGAAATTTAAAACACATGAAAAGTAAATGCAAATAAAATGTACCATTTGTGATTGGATTCTGAAACAGAAAAGAGACATTAGTAAAAAAATCTAGTGAGATCCAAATAGATCCAAGTAAAACTTCAAGTTTAGTTAATATTTTTAATTAATTTTTATTTTTGATACCTGTACCGTAGTGTGTAAGATGATAACATTAAAGGAAAGTAGGTCAGTATATATTGGATCTCTCTGTACTACCTGTAAATCTTTCCTGTAAAGCTAAACATGGTGGCAGATGCAGTGGCAGGAAAATAACAAGAATGCTATAAAAAGGAAGCTATGATTAGCAGGTTAAGCTTCATGAGAATTTAAGAAATGCTATGCTAGTAGCTGTGTTTTATGTGAATTAAATTTTTTTAATATAATCTCTCTTTACTCATATACATTATTTGGAGTTTATGTCAATTTTCAAATGAGAATATAACTGTATTAAAATCACTCTTCATAATACCGTGGCTGATGCAAACTTGCGATTTTTCTGTGATGGAGAGAGAGTTTTTCATTCAAATGACAAAGGGTAAGAGGTGGACTGTAGTGAACGGGTTGTCTCTTCACAGCTGCTACTCTCTCTACCCCTTTCCACCATGTTCTATCTGCTGAGAGTATGACATTCATGAACCGTGATGACCAGATTCCCCTGTCACTTCTGTTTCACTTCAGCTAGAAAATAAGAGAAAGAGTAAAACATGTTGGCAGTGGCTGTACCCTCTTCACAAGGCTCCTGTGAGGCAATTTTTTCCTGTAGTTTTAGCTGTCTGTAGTTTCCAGTGATTACTGCCTGTGATGGACTGAACTGTGCACATCTTCTCACCCTTCATATATTGAAGTCCCAACTCCCAGTACCTAAGAAGGTAACAGTTTTTGGAGATAGCATCTTTAAAGAGGTAATTCAAGTGAAACGAGGTTATTGGAGTGGGTTCTAATCTCACATGACTGGTGCCCTTATAAGAAGAGGAGATTAAGACAGAGACACATACAGGGGAAAATACCATGTGAAGATACTTGGAGAAGACAGTATCTATAAGCCAAGGGGAGAACCTTCAAATGAAACCAAACCTGCTGACACCTTGATTGTGGACTTCCAGCCTCTAGAATCATGAGAAAATAATTATGTTGTTTCTGCCACTGGGTCTGTGATAATTTGTTATGGCATCGCTAGAAAGCTAATACTTCCACACCTTTTTCTTTCAGGCATAGCTTATTTTTATTTGCTAATACTGAGATACTTTACCATCCTTCATTGGTTTCCCTCATTCCTGAAAAAATGTATGAACTATTTTAATCACTTATGTTTACTATAGTATTTATTTTCTGTTAAGACTCTATTGGTTGTATTGCTCTGACCAAGTGAATGAAGTAACAATCCTTTTCTCCAGATATTCTAACTAAAACACCTGTCAATTTTCTGTATCATGCGAAGTAACTCAGGAATGGAAAACCAAATATCATATGTTCTCACTTGTAAGTGGGAGCTAAGCTATGAGGATACAAAAGCATATGAATGATCTAATGGACTCTGGGGACTCAGGGGGTGGGCAGAAGTGTGGGAGGGGGGTGATGGATAAAAGACTACACGTTGGTTACAATGTATAGTGCTTGGGTGATGAGTGCAACAAAACCTCAGAAATCACTACAAAAGAACTTATTCATGTAACCAAAAACCACTGTTTCCCCAAAAACTATTAAAATAAAATTTTTAAAAATATATAAATGAATGTTTTCAATAAGAAATTGCAGGAATTTTGAAGTATTCCACTAATGATCATTTTCATATAGTTCATCATCTTCCAGAAACTTGAATGTATATTAATGAGATTAATTTATATATTTAAGTAGCTGGCCTCTTCAAATTATGTTTCTTGAAAGAGTGAGAAGATCTTTTTTTAAGAAAAAAAAAATGTGTCACCAAGAACAGAAAGCCAAACACCGCATGTTCTCACTCATAGGTGGGTGTTGAACAATGAGAACATGTGGACTCAGGGAGAGGAGCATCACACATTGGGGCAGTTGCAGGGGATAGGGGAGAGACAGTGGTGGGTGGGGAGGG
>CAUYLG010015101.1:0-11944 GCA_963573385.1 Cacajao melanocephalus | reverse complement strand
AGAAAGCAAGAGCCCTGGGTGGAGCTGAAGGTGCTCAGCTGGGCTTGTCAGGAGTCCCATCTGTCAGTGAATTGACAAGAAACAGAGCAAAACGACTCCTCCAATGTTGATGAGCCTGGCCCTGGGATTTGGAGACCTGATAACAGAGAAAACCAAGATAGGCACAGGACTTTAACAGGATTATGGTCAATTAAGCAAATTAGAAAAGGATACTTGAAGGAGTATTTGGGACACAGGAGTCAAAAATACCAGGAAGACATGAGGATTTTCCCTGAGAGTCTAAATTTCAGAAATGTTTAGATAACTAACACCAGTGTATGAATGAGGAATTATATTATCACAGGGATAAAATTTACATTGAGTTACAGATTGTTTACAAAAAGGTTAGGAAAAACTTGTAAGGCTGTGTCAATTCAGACAAAGGCATTCTTCCCATCCAAACTGTTCACTTTGTCTTGAATTTGACCATCTGGAGAAGAGGCGTGGCCTCTCCTGATAGGAAGGTGCTGGGGCCCAGGCAGGGAGAACGAGGTCTCAGAATGACTCCTCGAGAGCCCCGTTCCCTGTTCATCAACACACAGACCCAGAAGACTCCTCTGTTCTGCAGCACCTGCCATGAGCATCGGCCTTCTGTGCTGTGCGGCCTTTTGTCTCCTGTGGGCAGGTGGGTCCTGGGAAGGGACCCTTGTGTGGATATCAAGGCCCAGCACCTTCCCATTAGGGCTGCAGCATGGGCTTTGTTCTCCTTCTCTGCAGGTCCAGTGACTGCTGGTGTCACTCAGATCCCAACATTCCGGGTCCTGAAGACAGGACAGAGCATGATGTTGCAGTGTACCCAGGATATGAACCATGACGGCATGTACTGGTATCGACAAGACCCAGGCATGGGGCTGAGGCTGATTCATTACTCAGTTGGTGAAGGTACCACTGACAAAGGAGAAGTCCCCAGTGGCTACAATGTCTCCAGATCAAACACAAAGGATTTCCCGCTCAGGCTGGAGTCAGCTGCTCCCTTCCACACATCTGTGTACTTCTGTGCCAGCAGTGACTCCACAGTGCTGCACAACCATCTCCTCTCTGCACATAAAGGCAGGGAGGCTCTGCCCTGCTCCCCACCCAAGACTCAGTGATGTCTTGGGCAGAATTCTCTGTGCCAGGAAACTTGGAACCCTATCATCCTGGGTCTGAGGCCCCCAGGATGAAACAGGATTTGTATTTCAGACCCATCTAGACTCTCATCTCTCCCAGGGGACCATGCTGCTTCCTCTCGCTAGGGTTCCCCCAGCCCCCACCCTCACATGGTCCCTCCAGTGGCCCACCTTTCCCATATGAGCAGTCACTAGTCAAAGCCTTGTTGGGTTTCTCCACCTTCCACTTCCCTGCCCCTCTTTACTGCAGCCAAGAGGGGAGCACCTCTTCTGTGCCTCCTTCCTCCCCATCACAGAGACTTCAAAGTCCATTTCCTCTGCCCTGGGCTGGAGCTTTCTTTTCTCTAGTGGCCAACTCCTACGTGTGCTTCAGATCTTAGCACGATCAACCCCTCCTGTGGGAAGTGCTTCCTCACCTCCCAGCTGAGATCAATTTTTCTGTTACAAGCACTGATGGTAACATGTGCTTGTTAGTCAATAGAGTTTAGTACAGTTGGAGTTTTCCAGTTTACTTGTCTGAATATTTTTCTGCTCAATTTGATTTTTAAACTACATAAAGGCGAAGGCTGTGCTTGTTACATTTATCAACAGCTGTGCCTGGCATGAAGGGAGACTCATTTCACAGATAATGGTTGAGTGAATGAATGACAGGCTGACGGAGTGATGAGTGGGTGGATGCACTAACAACAGGAACACTCTAGATCAGCTGTACCCTGGCAGAGATCTAGAGTTAATTGTACCTGAGATGCTCTGTTGTGAGCTTATCAAAGGGCACATTTGTTGAACAAGCATTGGACCATTCATTGTGCAAACCAGTTTGTCAGTTTGTCTAGGAATTTCCAGTTTAAAATATCACGTGTTCTTCAAACTCAATGAGGATAAAGTCTACATTACATAATTCTAATATCTAAGTTATTTTTTTAATATTTTGGGTTAGGAACCAAAAAGGAAAGAAGAAGGATTATCCGTAGACTTGGGAGCTTTTCTACTGAAAACGTATTTATATAATTTTTTTCTTGGAGAAGCAGGTAGGGAAAGTCATGTCTACACAGCCTTCCAGGTGCTAATTTATGGAGAAGGTATCATGAAAAATAACAAAAATGAGAATTGTGTTCTGCAGGGAACATTGTGGCTGTCCTGAGAGCATGTTCTGACCCCAGGAACCAAAGCCAGGAGTGTGTTCGGTAACCCAGAGTGCAGCAGCCAGTTCTTGGCCCCATGCAGTTGGGATGAGACTGGAGGCAGTGGGAAGGCTATGGACGCGGCGTTCTGCACTCTCAATGCCGGCCTTTCTGAAATTCCACAGATGAATGTCAGATACATATACTCCCACTATTAAGACAATTAAAACAAGAATCAATGAAGAAGACTGAGTAGAAGCAATAAGTAATTGAAACATAAGAAGACAAGGAATTTTGCCGTTAAAAGATATAAAAGTTAAAGTGCTACATTTAAAGGCATACAAGAGCGAATTGATATGTGAACAAGAAAAAAGAGACTGTCAGAAACCGTCAAGGAAACAAGATAATCAAAGAGAACACAGAAATGATGAAGATTATCATTGAAAACAAAATGGAAATAAAGAAAAGATGACATGCTTTTTCAAAACACATTCTTACTGAGGTCAAAGACAGATCTGGAGGCGTTACCTCGAAGGTGACACAGAAAATTAAATAGGAAACAAGAAAAGTTAACAGATAAGGAATTAAAAAAACTGTGGGCTCTAGTATATTAGGATATATATACATATATATATAATATTTTGTTGGAACTTCCCATTTTTCTTACACATGATTGAAGTGTCAGAAAGAGAAAGTAGAGCGAATGATAGGTGATAATTATGAGACATTAGCTGAGAATCTTCAAGATGTGTTTTGGGACCTAAATCCTCTGTTTCAACAAGTCAAATGAATATGAAGTAAGATGAAAACATGTTATGGTGAAATTGTGGAACACAAATGACAAAGAGAAGATTTAAAAGTAGCCCGAAAGATCAATATCTCCCAGCGGAATAGACTGAAAGGCAGCGAAAGTCAAGGAAAGAGATTAAAAATAAGCATCAAGGCAGAATTATAATTCTCATTCATTAAATATTGAGATTGAAGGAAACATATTTATAGGGAGAGAAAGAAAAAAACACTGAGTTTGCCACCAAGGTATCTTTTCTGAATTACAGTTAACAAAGGTGGAAAATGATCCCTGGAAAGAGGCATGAAGTGCAGCTTGTGAGGCGACCCATGTGATGGGACAGTCCTGTTGGGCAGGAGTGACTCGGGGAGTGGAGGAGGCTGGGCATGAATGGGGATGGCACAGGGGATTCTGACTTGCAGGAAAGACAATGAGCTCACCTTTTGGTGCCCTTTGTTGGCATAGCTGTTGACACATCCTAGACAGCATGCCCAGCAGACAGAGGAGTGGCTGTGGGATGAGAAGGTCAACTCAGAGATGCAGCGTGAGGCCTCTGGGTCCAGACAGCTCGGGAGCCCAAAGCGATGATATGCGGACTGATGTTAAAAAGGAATTTATAGGCTGGGCACAGTGGCTCATGCCTGTAATCCCAGTACTTTGGGAGACCAAGCTGGGCGAATCACTTGAGGTCAGCAGTTCAAGACCAGCCTGGGCCACACAGTGAAACCTCATCTCTCCTAAAAATATGAAAATTGCCTGCTGTGGTGGTTCATACCTGTAATCCTAGGTACTCAGGAAGCTGAGGCAGAAGAATCACTTGAACCCGGGAGGCAGAATTTGCAGTGAGCTGAGATCACACCACTGAACTCCAGCCTGGGCAACAGAGCACGACTCTGACTCAAAAAACAAACAAACAAACAAAAAACAAGGAACTCATAAATATTTAAATCAGTCATCAAAGTATATCCGAATATAAATCTTTTGTTCCTGTCATTGTGTGGATTAAGAGAAGATGTGATGTCACTGTAGGACCTGTCAGTATGGAGACGAGGACGATCCCCCTTCTCTGCTCCTGCTCACAGTGATCCTGATCTGGTAAAGCTCCCATCCTGCCCTGACCGTGCCTTGGGTACCAGGTTCCTCTACTGGGTGGCCCTGTGCCTGGAGGCAGGAGAGTCCTCAGACACCAAGCAGCCTCAGTGTGTGTGTGTGTGTGTGTGTGTGTGTGAGAGAGAGAGAGAGAGATGGATGAGAGAGAGATGACTGTAGTTGTTTTTCTCATTCAGTTCCCAATTCCTGTCTCCACAGATCACACAGGTGCTGGAGTCTCCCAGTCCCTGAGACACAAGGTAGCAAAGGGAGAAAAGATGTAGCTCTCAGGTAAGATCCAATTTGGGGTCATGCAATCCTTTATTGGTACCAACAGAGCCTAGGATAGGGTGCAGGGTTTCTAATTTTCTTCCAAGGCAAGGATGCAGCAGATAAATCGGGACTGCCCGGTGATTGGTTCTCTGCAGAGAGGCCTGAGGGATCGTCTCCACTCTGAAGATCCAGCACACAGAGCAGGGAGACTTGGCCATGAATCTCTGTGCCAGCAGCTCAGCCACAGAGTGGCACAGTCACCTCCTTCCTGCTCACAAACCTCATCTTTTTCTCTCTTTTCTCAACTTCTACAAACCCTTAGCAGAGGCCTCTCTTTGCTCCTCCCTCCCCAGGGAAAAGAAGTAGATTTGGACCTCAGCTGTCACAGATTCACCCCTGAGACACAGTAACTGTAAATGTGGGTGGTGGAAGCAATCGTGGCCCATTGTTACCTGGGGGCAAGTGAGTCCTCAAACTCCAAGTAGTCTCACTGTGCATATGTGTGTGTGCGGGTGATGGGTGATAGAGAGAGAGATGACTATAGTTGTTTTCATCTGAGTCCTCAGAACCAGCTCACTGGCTCCAAGGCAAGCACTGGGTATCTTAGCCTCGGCCTTCAGGGCTGGGACACACAGTGTTCTTTGGGACCCGGAGGTTGCTGCCCACATACAGAAGTTCGGGCATGGGCCTCTTCCCCTGCATGTGTTGGGGCATCTGGCAGCTGCAAGGTCTGAAGCTTCATCCACAGGAAGATTCTTTCTTCCGAAACCTCTTCTATCCCTGTCACATTGGAAGTTTTCTGCAACACAAGAGAAAACCATTCTTCCTGTTTGACTTAAACGGCTTTGTGGCTTTTGTGGCAGTTACTTGATGAACACAGTCATGATAACAATAAGACTTCATTTCTCCTGCCGAGTGTAAGCAATAATTGAAATAATTTCCCTGAGGTTCTTTATTTTGTTTTCATTCTCCACTGCTCCTGTGTGGAGAGGCTGAAGCATGCATCCACTGCTGCTCCAGAGTCACTTGTTTCCCTAGGAAATCGGGTTTCTAGAACCTGAATCCTGACTGCTAAGATTGTATATATGTATAACATGCAGCTTGTCATTAAAAAATGTGTGTACATAGTGCAATGACTACATATGGCTAATTAACATATGCAGTACCTCAATCCTTATCTTTTCCTGTGGTGAGAATATTTGAAATGTACTGTTAGAAATTTTCCAGAACACAATGCACCGTTACTAACTCTAGTCAAATAGAACTTTATGACATCTTCATCTTTTCTGAGTGAAATTTGATATCTGTCAACATCTTCCCAGCACCTCTGGTAATTACTGCTCTAGTCTTTTGATTTGAAATAATTTCCCTTAGGTCTTTAACTCAAGAAGATGGGGGTATTTTCTTTATAATAATGCTTATATTAATTTTTGTTTTCTTTGTTGTTGTGTATATTTGTAATATATTATTTGTTATGAATATTAATAAGTATATTGTAACAAACTCCTCCACCTCTCTGCGGATGAAGCTACGGTTCACATATTCGAAATTTCGAGCTGTGATCAAAGCTGACATGATTATGGATCATGGGTTTCTGGGAGTCCTCGAAGACAGCCCCATACACCAAGGTTAAGATAGAATGTCCCAGACCAGCCAGAACAGACGTGCCCTGGGTCCTGCATAACGGGTTGAGGAATTATAGTTCCCCAGATTCACTTATCAAATATTGTGGTGCCGCAGACACCAAACTTCTTTGTCTAGCAAATGATTGTTCTGAACCCATTCTAATTTTGCCATTATCAAATCACTCCCTGCTCAGTTGCCCTGTGTCTCCTGGGAGTGAGGGCACTGATGGAAATTCCCTTACCTTTTAGGATGCTATTTCAAGGACTTCCTTAGACCTTGTGTCCATCTTTTTTCACCTTCATCCACGAGACCCCTGAGACCCATGGTCCCAGTAGTGGAGCAGCTCTGATTCTTAGGCTTCAATAGAACTCAGAACACAACTGTAAACACCGGTGCTGAAAGAAGATGTAAAAAAGGCGGACAGGGTTTCCTACCTACACTAAGAGTGAACATATAAGGGCAGAAATCAAAGATTTTATTAATAAGCAAAAAAGAATAAAGGCCCTGCTCTAATGAAATGTGAACTGTAGCTTCACCTACAGAGATGTGGAAGATTTTATTACAATATACTTATTTATATTTATAACAAATAATATATGTGAAGTAATAAAGAAAACAAAAAGTAATATAAGCATTATTATAAAGAAAATATCCCCATCTTGTTGAGTTAAAGATCTCAGGGAAATTATGTCAAATCAAAAGGCTAGAGCAGTAATTACCAGAGGCTGGGGTGGAGATGGGGTGCTGGGGGGATGTGGTCAAAAGATACACAATTTCACTCATATAGGAGGAAAAATATTAAAAGATCCTTTATACAGCAAAGTGGCTAGAGTTAGTAACAGTGCATTATACTCTGGGAAAATACTAACAGAGTTTAGTTTTTGAATTGAGGGAGAAGAAATTGAGATTTGGGAAAAGTCAAGAAAAGAGAACCTAATCAAAGATGATTGAAAATAGAAATAGAACAGAAAGTGATGAAAAGTGGGGTTCTGTGCACCATGAACACTCTTCTCCCCACTCTAAATGTTTTTGATACCTAGAAAATAAAAAGGAAGGACTTGTAGCAACTGGTATCACATTGCGGCCAATCCCAGTTGGGAATAATAGCAAACAGTTGCTTGTCTGGTGTAAGAACCCTGAAGTTGGTCCTGACGTCTTCCTTCTGGACTTCTGGCCCTAATGTTAACTCCTCAGGGAAGTCAGGTACTTCCCCAAACACAGAGAAGGTCCAATTGCCCTTGGTTCCGAAGGAGAACAGGCTCTGCACTTTTCCCAAGATGAATTCTGCTTTCCTAGGAATACTTGCTAACACTCGCCATCCAGATCTGATTACCTTCTGTGACCAAGTGGTTTTAGAAGATTTTCTAAAACTCGGCAGCCTCTCACATCCTCTGCGTTTGCACTCACTGTTTGCACAGCCAAGAAGGACCTTTATTTTCCCACAACATGGCTAGACACTGCCCATTGGTCAAGGACAGGCTCCCACCTGTCTTTCTTTTCACTGCTCACCCTGGCATTCTCTGGCACCCTACCGTATAGCTCTCTTTATTTTCATACGCCAAACCAAGAATATAATGGAAACCGCCTGATGTTTATAAATGAATAAATTCAAGTCCACTTATACATACCCCTGGAATATTATGAGTTGTTATCTTCTCTTTACAAGAGACTTCTCCTACATGAAATATACTGGAGAGTCTCTAGGGGTAGGCTCAGTTTTCTACACAAATTCTGCAGTATTCTAAGCAAGTCTCTCTTGACAGTCATAATTGATTACTTGCTATCTAAAGTACCCTAACGGCGTTTAAAGCCAGAATTTGCAGATGTTCTTCTGAAAAAAAGAAAATCATTATGTTTTAGTAACTTTTATCCAGTCTCACAATCTTGCCGAGAAATATTTCTCATCATAATCACACTTTCCACAACCACATCTTTAGAGATTTGGTGAGGCTGGACACATCAACAAGCCTGCTTCTCAGAAATCAACCTAAAACACTGAAAGAAAAAGTAGCTGTGCCCAGTAATTGAACCTTTATCAGCCTTGTCAATTAAAACATATTGTGTGAATGTGTGCTTGTGAGTGTGAGTGTATTTTCTTGTGGAGATGGAAACAGTTTCTGTGGGTGGCATTTACTAAGCATCACTGGATCACTGGTAGAGTTTATAGGCACTTTCCTAACCCCAGGGAGTGATAGCAAATGTCACCGCCAATTGAATCTGCTTAAGTTATAGCTGATAGGGTTGTTCATTTTAAAATTTTACGAATTCAGAAATAAATTTGTAAAATCAAGAAATCCTCTTTTATAAAACGCAAGGTGTTAACATTTAGTGATATTAATCTAAATACAAAATATGAAAAGATGGGGTCTGATTAAGCAAAAGGAGCCGTGGAACAATGCAGAGTTTCCGGGCTAGGTGGGCTTGAAGTCCTTAAGCTGCTTAATTAAGGGTCTGTTTAATTCTGGCTGCTCTCTAAGTGCAATAATTGTTTATTTTGTCTTCAAAAGATTGGTTCGTGTGTCTTTTTGCCTCACTTGGCCCAGGGTGAATTTGAAGATCAACCGTAAGTTGGCCTTTTGGGGAAAGCATCAAGGGTGTGTGTGAGAAGATGGGGGTTGCAGGGGTGCCAGTGAGCCACCTTTGTTCCCAATTTGGGACAATTAAACTCATCAGATCAGGTGTGAATCCACGAGAATGTGGAACGTTGGCCACTTGGAGGCGCTGTGGCTCCACAATGCTGCAGGGAACCCTGGAGATGGGTGGGAAGGTGACCCAGGAGAGGAGGGTTGAAGGGTATGCTTGGCTGCCTTCTGGCTTCAGAGGAGTGGTTTGATTCACAGTGGATCCTGAGTTAAAATCAAACTCCCCACTGACAGAGAAGAGTAGAGGTGCCCGAGGCCTCCGTTTGCCTCAGTTTTTTCTGTGTCTGCTTGGGCAGTGGAGGTGAAGGAGCTTGGGCCACAAGGGCTGGGAATCAGTGTCAGCACAGGGCCAGGGCAGGCAGAGTCCAGTGAGGTGTGATGTGGGCAAGTGGGACTGTGCTCCACCCACCAAACCTTTAGTTTCAGGGCTGTGCGGGACAGATGCATGGAGCAGCTCAGCCTGGGGCCTACCAAAGGGTGCAGGGGGAGGCAGTGGCCTGCAGGGAGAGTCACTGGGAAAGACTAGTTCCCATAGAAAACTCCAGAGACATTCTTGCTCCCACTCAGGAAGTGACCATGAAGGACGTGCTGCCAGCCAGAAGGGTTCAGGCCCTGCAGAGCTGACAGGCCTTTCCTAGGCACTCTCCACTGCTTCTACATGTCATCTGCCTTAATATTCACGTAAATTGTACAGGATAAGTATTATTTTACCTGTTTGTGTATCTGAGGGAAACTAGCTGTCCTGAGTCTCATATTTAATAAGTGGCTGAAGGCCTGGTGCAGCGGCTCACACCTGTGACCCTAGCACTTTGGGAGGCGGAGTGCAGGAGTTCGAGACCAGCCTGGGAAACATGGTGAAACCCCGTCTCTACTAAAAACATAACAACTTGGCAAGGGGGTGGTGGTGCACGCCTGTAATCCCATCTACTTGGGAGGCTGAGGCAGAAGAATCGCTTGAACCCTGAAGGCGGCGGTTACAGTGAGCCAAGATAGCAGGATAGCACCACTGCACTCCAGCCTGAGCGACAGAGCAAGACTCCATCTCAACAATAAAAAAAAAGAAAAACAGAATTAACATTACCTCCAGCAAGGCAAGTTTCTTTTTATCAGTTTCATTCCAGCATCTCTTCCAGAGGCTGTTCATCCAATTTGGTCAAAAACACTTGCATGAAATAGTGAGATCAATCTTTATTTAAAATCTGCTCTTTAAGAATGCTCACTTGTTTATATGGTTATCTTCATCATTACACGTGGCCTCTTGTCATTTCAGTTTCTTCCCCCTCTCCCTTGTCCCTTTCTTTCTTCCTTTGAAGACCTTCATATGTCAGCTGTGTGCTGCAATGGGGTAGCTACTGGGGACACCGGATGAATAAAACTGTATCCTGGGGTATACCTGTTATGCTCACAGAATTTTAGGACTGAACAGAGTGTTGAAAATAATTTATTTCAGCCCATTCTATTATAGATGAGAAAATGAGATGCTGTATAAAGAATGTAAATATAAATATTGACTAAATGGCTGACCCCATGTAACATGTATTTTATATCCTTAGTGCACAGGTAATGTATGAATTGCTTTTTGCCTTTTTGGAATGTAAATATCATGAACGTGAGGACATTGTTTACTCAAGCTTTGCAGTAAGTAGACATTCGATGACTACAAACAAATAAAGCACGCTTGCAGTTCCAAGAAGGACAATAATTAGTTTTCTTGTGTTTACTGCTGCATCCCTAGTGCCAGCAGTATGTCCAATACATCACAAATGAACCACCTGAGTCTATCTTTGGAAAGGTTTCATCAGAAGATGACAGCATTACCAAAGACACTGTGTGTGCGTGTGTGTGTGTGTGTGTGTGTGTGTGTATGTTGCCTTCCTGGCAGTGGTGGTGCCTGGTGTTCCTCTTGGCAGTTGCTGACCTGGAGTTTTTGTTTCCTGAAACGGTGGAAGATTTTGTTTCTAAACATACCAACACACATGCTTTTCCCTTTAAGACCCAAACTTTGGGGAATTACCCACTGACTTAGGCCACTGAGGGCTGAGTGCTGGGCCTGACTGACGACAGCAAGAGGAGCTGAGTCCCTACCCCTCCACCAAGGCTGGGGTGGACAGATGATGGCAGAGAAGGGGAGGACTATCGGCAGAAAAAATAGGGCAGTGGTTCTCAACTGCGGGTGACTCAGTGATGTCTGGAGAAACTATTGGTTATCATGTGAGGTACGGCTACTGGCATCAGGTGGGTAGGGGCCAGGTAAGCTGCTAAGTGTTCCTAGGTGCACAGGACAGGCCCCAACAACAGTTATCTGATCTGACACATTAATAATGCCCAGGTTGAGAAATCCCAGACTAGGCATTGGGTTGTAAGTTTTGTACCAAAGGGAGTGTAACCTGTAGACAAATCAGAGGAAGTACAGCCACCCACTTAGGTTTAGTCTGACTGCCGTGTTGTTTACCTTCGTCACCACTGATTCCCAGCACATGGTGACTTCTTACTCTCTAGCCCCATCCTGTTTCCTATTAGCTCTACTCCTTGGACAGATGAGAGCATCACAGGGAGCAAGGCTGCAGTTTATTCTTCTTGATGTCACAACAATAGAGTTTGCTCCTAACTAAAATCACCATCATGCATTTTAAGTGGCTGCAGCTGGTACTCAGGTGAGCGGTGAACTGGCAAACCAATCTCTTCTGAAATAGGAGTGGTCACTGGGCATTAGTCAGGTATTCAAATGAGCAAAGATTCAAGTGAAAAAAAAATGTCCTGCATTATTTGAAAAGGAAGGAAAAGATCCAGAGAAGAAAACCAGCCTGACTCTGAGAGAAGGGCCTGAAAGGAAGAGGAAGAGAGGAAGTGGTCAGATTCTGGGTAGGGAGCAGGGAGAAGGGAGCTGCTGGTGCAGGAGTGACTGTCAGAGACACATCCTGGAGGCCACAAGTCCACTTTCTCAACTATTCCCAGGAATTCCAAAAACTCCCTTAAAGGAGCAAGTGCAGGGCATGGAAAGGAGGAGCCTTGCTAGAGGAGACCCTGAGAATGGAGGAGCGATGACAGGCTGTGACCTCACTGGCGCAGTCCTCTCAGTGGCAGTGGAAACCACACCCTAGTCTCCTCACCACTGCGGACCAGAATCCTGCCCTGGGCCTTGCCTGGTCTGCCTGACTCTGCCATGGGCTGCAGGCTCCTCTGCTGTGTGGCCCTCTGCCTCCTGAGAGCAGGTGAGTCCTGGGCCCAGGTGACATGATCCTGTTCAGTCCCTAAGCC